>CM021100.1:973840992-973868713 GCA_007115665.2 Sequoiadendron giganteum | reverse complement strand
AAACAAAGTGCACAAAAACCGATAATAAATATCAACCATAATGCTAGAGGCAACACATCTTGTTCGTGGTAACCGGGTGTTTATATTGAATCACACCCAGATGCACTACCCAAGGAAATAAAGGGCTCAACAAAATATCACAAAAACCCCCACATAATACTGCACTACATCTGGAAGGCTTACATAATCACATCTAACAGATTTCCCAACTTACATGAAGAAAAGACTTCATAATTAGATAAGCAATTCATGCAAGTAATAAAATTGTCATTAAGTTTTCCCTAATCTAATTTCCATTTCAAGTAAAACAATAATACATTGCTAAAAATAAACTAACTAATGCAATTTCATTTAAAGACAATATATAAATTAAATCTAATTATTTAATTCAATTTCCCAATTTCTTCTATATAAAAATCAATTTCCTCTTTTAAATCATTTCATTTTAAAAACATACGATTCGTGCATTTACATACACCTATTTAAAAATTCATTTAAATATATATATTTGAATATATACATAATTATATATGTAATTATATATAATTATACATAGAAAAATATATATATTATTTAAATATCTTAAAAATTAATTACAATTTCCAAACATATATTAAATATATATATATATGTATAAATAAATATTTATATATACATACATAATATATATTAAACACCAAACATTAAGAAACAAAATCGAATTTAAAATGGCAGACGAAGTGTTTTGAAGCTACACCATTAATATTAGTTGGTTGTTCATAGCCAACTCCTGACATGGGGAGTCTGCGGCCTGTGAAGGCAGCACTGGGCATTGCCTCCTCAACGCTGCCTCCCTATGGGGGCAGTTGTGGGGGTAACCCCCAGCCACACAAATTTATATTCACTATTTTTTTTTTAAAACCCGTGATCTCTAAAAATCATCGTACAAATTACAATTTTGGTTTTCCAAAATAAATTTCTTCAAGAACATATATTAATAAAATATGTATATATATATATATATATATATATAAACATATCAAAATGATTGCTCTAGATGAGCAATTTATTTTCACAAAATTTTCTATAGGAAATATTTACAAATTTTTTACAGAGGTTTTCAATTTCCCAGCCAAATAAAACTAATTGGAGAAACACAATAATCTTCTACAGGAAGATCCTTTCCAATACATTAGAGGTTTTCTACAGGAAAATTGAAATCATTTCATACAGAGGTTTTCCAAATTTTCTATATAATCCTTTGGGAATTCTATTGTTTTAAAAAAAAACATCTTTTCAAAAGATTACAAGAATTTAATTTGAAGCTCTAAAGCTTTCAAAAAATCTTTCCGATTTTCAAAACATATAGAAGCTTTTAACAAATAAAGTTTTCTTCATTGTACAGGCAATCTTTCCCAAGCCAATAACTAATTCTAATAGCCTTTTCCAATTTAAATTTAAATAAAACAATAAATAACTTGTTTCATAAGCTTGAAGAATCAAAGTTTGAAGTAGAGCCTCACCTTCAGATTCCAAAATTATCAAAGCCTCTTCCAAAATAATCCTCTTTTCCAGAAAGTTGAAAATAAAACCAAAGCCAATTTCCCAAGAACTTCTTCCAATTTTCAACAACCTCTAAAATATATTTTTCATTCCTGTGAAATAGCCTCTTGCCCTCTTTTAGTTAATGCAATTACTCTCTCTGTGAATTATTTCCCAACACCATATATTAATTTCTAACTCATATCACAATCCCAAAATATCTTCCCAAATTAATCACAAGATATTTCCTCTAAGATATTTAAGATATTTGTTTATTTAATAATTCAAAATCAAATATTAATTTTAATTATCCATTCATTTAAATTCATAAATTCTTTTAATTAATTAATTAAACAAAGCTTTTATAATCTAACAATTTAAATATCAAATTTAATCTAATTAATTTTAATCACTATGTAAAATAAATTTAATCTAAATAACTAAATTACTTTACACAATAAATTAAATCTAATTAATTAAATCAAATTTAAAGATTCTAACAACATTACTCATGATTAAATAAATAATCAATTAAACATTATAAACATCATTAATTAACATTAATTTCTCAATGAGCATACCTTGCAAAACAATTAAATGACAAGGCAAACAAAAACCACATGACAACAAAGCATGACCAAAAACAAGAACTGACGACACATTGTGACTAGGGTTGTGGTTTGAAAAGGAATCCATGTTACTACCTCTCAATCAATTATTTCGTTGGGAAATGGACACACTCAAACCTGTGAATCCAGGTGGAGTCCATGTCCTGTACCTACAATCCTACAATCATAACATATGTCGTACATGTATATAGATAATGAACAATCACACCATGAAGGAAAATCGTAGAATCACAGGGCGTTCGCAATCGAGTGATGCAATCCTGTCCCCTTCACCAATATAGTGTCACATCAAAACTGACGAAACTAAAACATCAAATAACTAAAGATGTACATATACCAATATCAACTCACATAATCAATTATGCTAACCAGAGAGCATGTCATAATCAACAATCACCAATATAGTGTACCATCACATCTTAATATAAAAACTATCATCGCTATAATGTCAGCAATCAAATAACAACAACATAGTATCATAGTCTATCAAAATAAAAGCATTGTCTGAAAACATGAGCAAATCAGAGGGGTGCTACAACTTCATTCATTCAAATATATTTGGCCCTATTAATGTCCCTTAAATTTTGAAGTCTTTGTATTATGTATCTTTTATAAATGGTTTATTCCATAAAGGCATGGGTGTATTTCCTCAATAGTAAATTTGAAGTTTTTAGATGATTTATGAAGTTTGAATCTCTTTCAGAAAATAAAATTGGTTAGAGATTAAGGTTTTGAGGACTAAAAATGGTGGTGTTTTTTTTCAACAATTTTTGACAAATTCTATTAAGAGAATAAGATTATAAGACATACAACTCTATATACCCCTAAAAGAATTGACTTACATAAATAAATAAAAAGTTAATGGAAAGGGTTAGGAGTATGATTAGTAGAGTTGGCATGGAATAGAAGTTATATGAATAATTGGTTTCTACGATATGTTACCTAATTAAAAATTCCTACATCAACTTGTGTTGATAAGACTTGCAAGTCCCACCCATTCATTGTCTTGTGGTGCCTTTGATCAATATTTTTTTGACTATGTATCAAGGGATGCATAGGTCGTGATTGTACTTATTGCATTAAGTACTTTTTGAAGTTTTAGCTTCCCTATTTTTGTTGAATATCCTAGCTATGATTGGTTTTTCACTTGAGCAGATTTATTTCCTTTTGAGATGTATTTTATACACTATATGGTGTGTTTAGACCGCCTACATGTTAAGAGATGGTGTTCCTCTATATGTTAGTTTTTGATATTTCCTACCTTGAGATACATGTATGGTGCATTATTCCATTTCCATATTTATATAGAATTTTATTTTTATGTGTGATTATTTTAATGATTTTAGCATCCTGTTTTTTTTTATCGGTAAGTTAGGCATAAGGGATTCGTACCCCATATATAATTTGAGAGTGAGAACCAAAATTAAAGTGCATGCCCTAAAAATAGAGGTGCAGTTTGAGAAAATATGCTAATCCAACAAACTTATTAACAAAATAATTCAAACAATTAAAAAATTTGCAGTTGTGATATCCCATCACCTGGGGAGGCACATTTTCCTTTACTTTTTTGGATGATCTTAAAACCATTTGATTCTTGGTTTTAGAAAGATCTTATTTTTTTATTTTTTCACTTAAGTCCAACCTATATCAGCTTGTGTGTCTATGCTACTTGTAGTCAGCAAGGATTCTTGAGGCTCTTGTGAGCAGTCAGGAGTTGTAGTTACAATAGGAGGGGGCAATAGAGTCCTCCACCAAAATTATGCTAGAAGGATCAACCCCACCAGTAGAAGTCGATGTGTCCATGATAGAAGTGCTAGGATAATTTCAAGAGATTTTTGGGGGCACTTGAGTTAATTCCAAGCCAGTTTGGGAGCTAGGAGGAACCACATAATTTTGGGGCTCTACCCCAATCCACCAAGTGGGCTTTCCCCTAAAATTTATTTTTTTATGCTCTTTTGGAATCTTCTTCAGATAATGAGGTAAAATGATCTATAGAAAATTATTTTCTACATCAGAAAGCCAAATTTTCATAATCAACTGGCTACACCCAACAACTTCCCACTTTCAATGAGATTTCTATAGGAAGCCCATTAGATAAGTCCACTTCTACACATATTTGAGTTCAAGTTGAACTTTGATAATTAAATATTTCTTCTGAGCAGAAATGGTATTTCCCTAAGCCATTCCCAATTGCTTTCAAACAATCTACTTCCCAAAACTGAAAAGGAAGATAGGGTAGACACACCAAGAGAAAGACAGAGAAGAAAGTCTCAGATTTGGGATCAAAGGAAGGGATGAATCTTTAGAGATGGCATCAAATAGAAAGACAATATCATATGATGATTGTGTTTGCAAGTAGGTAGATGAAGGTGTTGGTACATTATATGACAATAGTACATATGAAGATGATATTGTGTGCACCTACCTTCAGCTAGATCAATCAACTGAGGGTGATTGTAATGAAAAACCAATGATGACTTCTAGTCTGTGAATGAGGAATATGACCTTGTTGTTTGTATCAGTAGTGTGGATAGAGAAGAGGATATGTATGCAAGATATTCATCAGATGAACTAGTTCTAGTAGATGATTATATAGAGAAAGAACATGATGATACAATTGGTGAACAATGAAATATTTTCTTGTTTTATTTTTACCTTCCTTTATCCCATTTTATTTTATTTTATTTGCTAATGATTGTTTCCACGAGAATGGATGAAGCAAAGTTGCACATTCAAAGATAAACATGTATAGATAAATGTTTTTGCAACTAATAATATTCAATTTAATGAGTTTTCACTTGAAGAATATGATGTTGTTGATCATATGGGCACATATGAGAGCCTCTTTCTTTGGTGTGCAATTTATTTTCTTCCTCATGCACAATGCACTTCAAGAGGGTCATATGAAAGTGATGTTGAGTTGAGTGTGGAAGAAGAGGTGTGCCATAGGTTTGGGTATATTAGCCCTTATATCATAATAGATTTCCATGATCATCTTGAAATAGAGACAATTTGAGGAGTGTGGGTCTTCACGTGAAGCGTCACATGGTTCTAATCATTGTGTTGATAAATTTTACATCATTATAGATAATTCAAATGTATGTCAAGGTTATTTTTCTTAATACTATGAAGTTGATTATGAAGCTTTCCTTTACGATGAAGATGTAACTTCATGTGGCATGGATGAAAATATGCTTAAGTTTGAGTGTTTCACCTGGGATCAATATTTCTTGTGATGGTGTTTAGAAGAAACATGTTATTCAAGTTGATAATAAGCTCATTATTCAAATTTCATATATTCTTGAGCTTCAAAATTTTCAATTTGATTTTCTAGAAGATCACTGTCCTTCTACATGTCAACAAATTGAAAAGGTGTATTTTTATTTACATTATGAATTGGAGTTTCAATTCCATTTTTTTTTTCCAAGAGATCTAGATTCTCATTATGCTTGCAAGAGGAACACATCCCCAACTAGAGCCAATGTTGATACCTCAAAAAAATTGAGTCTTATTTGATTCATTACATTAACCAAATATTCCCAAGTTCATAATCAATCTAAGACATCTCATGGGGCTATTTTTTCTTAGAACCATTGGGTAGGGCATGAGAAATTATATTAGGTTTCCTTCTAAAGTTTTGTGAAATTCACTAAAGGGGAAAAATGTATGCCCATGCATATTTTTTTGTCTTCTATCTAAATGGAGCCATCTTCGATGTACAGGTGGAGCTCAGACATTTTCTTTTTCCATGTCGAATTTAGATGGATTTTTCCACACTAAGGTTCAAAAGATGAAATAATCTAAGTGTTGGTTTTGTAGAGTTCTTTGGGTCAAGTGAACTTTATTTTCATGTTCTTCATTTAGTTCAATTACACTTTTTGTAATGGGGAAAAGGTTAGTCCATATTCCCTTGCAATATTTTCTATTTGATTTGAACTTTACATTATGCACATGTTGATGATATTTCTATAGGTGCACATGGAAGACCTCTTTCCATAATAGCTTTCAAGTTTTCAAAATCAGTGTTGGCAATGGTTGTTATTGATGTCAACACTTGAGGAGATTTGTGTGAGATTGTTGGCAGTGGTTGATGACAACACTAGGTGAATTTTTTGTGGTTGAAATTGTTTTCAGCACTTGAGAAGTAAGGGAGATTGTTGACATTTTATTTCCCTAATGTCAAGCACTTGGTAAGAGATTGTTGCATAGTTTATTGCTTAGCATTGGTTGTCATTGTTGATAACATTTAGGTTGGGTTAACATTGATGTATGGAGATGTTTGTTGAAGTTCATGATTGGATGACATGCCTTATCTGATGTTTTTTGAAGTTCATGATTGGATGTCATTCCTTATCCAATGTTTGTTGAAGTTCATGGTTGGATGTCATGTCCTATCTAAGAAGTATTGAGTATGATTTCTATCAGCAGAGTTGGTTTCATAATGATATATTAAGATGAGGATTAGAAGCATTACAAGTATTGTTGACAATTGATAAATGTTGCTAAAGGTCTACAATATGTCTTATGCTCTCTCCTGATGTTACTAATGAAGCATGTGCTTTTGAAAGAAATTTCTAGCCTTTGCAATTTGCTTAAGTGGTTCTCTTCCTGGAATTTGCATTGAATTCTATCTAGGAGAATGCTTTGCATTCCTCCACTTTTGAAGATATGGTCCTGCAGTTTGGGATTCAAAGTTAGTGTTTTGTGGATGTTGCACTCCTATTTTTTCAATTCATTAGTGTTGTCAAGAAGGTTTCTATGAATTGCAGAAGTTTGGCAATGTTATTGGTTGTTTGTACTGGTATGTGAAATACTCTGCATTTATTTGCATTGATGTCTCTGCTCCTATGACTTGGTGAATCTGTTCTTAATGTCTATGTAGTTTCTTAGTTCTAATTTCATGTGTTGAAGTGATCCAAAAATTGATCTGTTAATGTTATATCTTTTGATTATATTTTGTATGCTTCTTGAATGAATTATTATGTTCCTGCTTGGTTTGTGGTTATTGTTTGTGGCATGAAAGTATGAAATAAGTGAATGAAATTATTATTGGATGTTCATGGAACATCCCCATGTGATTCACATGGTGTTGATTGGCCTCTTTGATGTTGTATTGTGTCTTGAGTTGGCTTTCTAGGTTATTTGTATATATTTAGCCGATAGGGCTTGTTTTATTGCTTGTGTCATATTTTTGGTGATCTGTGCTAGCATTTGAAAATGTGTTTTTATATTTGGTTCCTGACCTAAGCCTAGTTAGAACCACTTTGAGAATATTCAATTGAAAGTATGCTTTTGGGCCAAATGGTTATGCGCTTCAAAGTTTCATCTACATGTTTCCTTGATGTGCGCCAACATATAAATTATTTTGGATCACATTGGAAGATGTAATAATTTTCTTTTTGGTATTTTCTATCCTTGAGATAGGACCGCATTATGCTTTGGTGGCTGACTTGTTGAATTCATTGTTTATATTCTTCATAGCCGACCTAATTGAAGTTTTGAAGTGTTGTGGTGGATATAAATGCAAGAAAATTTTGAGTGCAAGAAGTATGGAAGTTTGAATAAGTGTGAGTAAGTGTGAATGTGGAATACATAAAATATCCTGCAAAAAAAGTGTGAAAGTGTTTGAAAGAAAGATCAAATGTGCTTGAATGTCTCAGTCAACAAAGTGAATTGTTGAAAAATATTGTAATTATTTATAAAATATTTGTATATTGCTCTGAGATAGTGAATCTCATCAGGTCCTTGTATCTTTCCCTTGAAGTTGTGTTAGCTTCAGTTCAACAAGTCCTTTATATCTTGCATTGAGGTAGTGCACCTTGGTTTGCAAGTCCTTTTTGGAAATGAGCCTTTATATTGTGAGTTAACTCTCACCATGGTTTTTCCCTTATTGGGTTTTCCACATAAATCTGGTGATCTCCTGTGCATGTGTGTTATTTTCTCCATCTTTCTTTATTGTTGATCTAGTTAGAAGTAGAATTTCTACATATTTCATTGCTAAGGATTGTTCAAGTTGTTGAAGATTCAAACTGTTATATCCTTCTCTATTACTATTATGTTTAAAGGTTTTGATTTGATAAAGAAGGTTGTATTGTGCTAAAATATTTAAGTTTTGGAAGGGATTAAGTTTTTGATATGATTGATTCACCCCCCTCTTGGTCTCTAAGTGTGTTCAATAATCAATTGTTTGGGCTTTCCAAGGCAATGGGGCCTAACTTCTCGTAGTCATACAAATGTGGACATGTTGATGATGTCATCTCATTCAAGGGTTATCAGGTTTTCTAATGACATCATCTTTATATATTCATTTGAACATTTTTTTTTCAAGTGGTGCAAATGCACTTGCAGTTAATTTTTTTGCAATAGGCGGATGATGGGCCTTTTCTTACAGTGCACTTGGAAGCAAGTTTTTTGTGGAAGGAGAATGGCACCAATTTTTCCACAAAGGGAAAGAATTATGGGGAAAGTGTTGTAGAGGTTTGTAAGTGAACTAGACATGCCCTTTGACTTTATGTGGTCAAGATTACCACAAGTCTGATAGGGCTTGATTTTTTGCGTGGTTCATTTTGTAAGATTTTTGGTTGCATATGGATTTTGATGTCTTGTGACTCGATGAGGATCAAATTTCCTTGATGGCCTCTCAAGGTAATTTTGTTTCTTAAGGGATGGTGTAGGTGTTTGAGGTTCATCAAAACCAGGTTGGTGAGCATATGGGACTCATTTGTTTAGGTGATTAGGGGAGAAATTTCTGCAATAGTCCGAATTTTCCAGAAATAAGTTTCACCTACCTCCATTAAACCACAACCACTTCTACAAATTTATGAGCTTGACATGGTAATTTATTTTTTAATTTATGAAATTTTTATGATGGATTTGATGGAGGATAAGGCACCCATGCTACATTTATCATCTATAGACACTTTTTATGTTTTATGACACTTCTTAGACATGATTCTAGGCAGATTTCCTAAGTGTTTTCTTCATGTTGACAAAAATAACATGCACAACTCTAAGAGGTATGGTTTTGGTGAAAGGATATTTAATCACACCTCTTTATGGTCAAAATATGTTTGTAGAGAACACATGTTTCTTGGGCATTGGATGAGACTATGGCTATGGTTTTCATTGTCCTTGTGCAACCTTCTGATTATTTGCAAAGATCCTAGCTATGGTATATTAGCCTTGGATTCCATTTTTAGAAGAGAGAGAGAGAGAGAGAGAGAGAGAGAGAGAGGATAACACTTCCAAGAGAGGATCATAAAAGAGAAAATAAAACTCACATAATTGAACCAGAAGGTTCATAGCTTTCAGCTCTAGGTATAAACATTTTGGATTGTAATGATTTAGTATGATTTATTTTTGTCCCAAGGATTGTAATTGATGAGAAATAAATAAGTTCTTAGACCAACCATTGGGAAATTTAATCTCTATCCAAATATGAATTCAATGGATGAGATACAAGGCTTGGACTACAAAAACATGAAATACTAAAACTTATATGAAAATATGAAAATTAATTTTCCTTAATATGGAAATACCATGGTTAGATCCATCTTCGTTATGATGCTAAAAATTAGCCAACATAGCATGCTTATAAACACCATCTAATGTGAACTTATAATAGAAATATATAAAGAATAGAATCACCATAAGATAAAATCAGTGTGGCATAAAACAACAACACAAGAGAATCACATAACACATGATTCATGTGGAGAAACCCTTGCAAGAAAAAAATTCCCCAAGAAGAGAGGCTAAGTATGCATTATCTTCAAATAAATGAGATTACAATAAATTCACGTTCATTCTCCTCTTTTCCTCCACCATGGAAATACGTATGCACCTATTAACAACCGCTTTATGCCTCAACCTTTCCTTGTTCCTATAATGAAACTCTACATCCAACTTTTTTTCATATTTTCTACATCTAAGAAGCTAATTTTATAGATGTGTGGAGAGATCTAATGCACCAAACATGGCTCCCACACATGTATCTTCATTTGAAATTTCCCCAAGCCTTGGATTACCTCCTTAGAATGTGAAAGGACACTTTTTTTGGCTCCAATACTTTCCCTCCAACTTGTGTGTCCAAACTTGGAAGATAGAGATTAAACTAAATGCAATAAATGATGGAATACCAAGAGATGTGTGTTGCCTCTTTCTGAGCTCCCACTTAGATAATACCAACAATAAGTCATTTATCCTTTCTTTATCTTTTATTATCCCATTCTAGGTGTCCAAATGTGGGGAGAATAATATTAAATATTTATGTCTAGAAGTCACTTTTATTGCTACTAGTGGAACCCATCACCACTTATGAATAAATATTACAAAATATTTTCCCCATACACCCTAAGTACCTAGGGAAATTTTCCAAGGATTTTGGAACCATGTAATATGATATAATATTTACAAGGTTGATGGAACCGTAATCCTAACATTCTCCTACTTGACATCATACATTGTAAATACACCCATGAGAAAAAAAAACAAGGGAAAACATCCCTTAGCCAAACATGTGCCATCTAAATTTTCACCATTCTCTTATGCTCCTACAAGATACCTACAAAAGCAACCATGATAACCACCATCAATCAAGAAAAGTCCTTTACATCCTCTAATATGCCACCTATCGAATAAAAAGGAACATGTCAAGGTGAAACATATCAACAATCACTGAAACTTGCACCAATATTTACATGAACACAAGCATTGAATCCAAATGATAAAAAATTCTTTGAGTAGCTACCTTACTCATACTAGCTAGAATAGCAACCACAAAAAATTATAACGCATCCAATCTAACCATACCTCAAACTAGGGTATATAAATAATAGAAAAAAATTCATGCCATCAACATACAAACCCAAAATATATAATCAATCCTTTGTATATCCATCCTCCTATCTCAATGCACATACCAATGTACAAATTACCATAGACAAGGCCAACCAACAAAGTCTACATTAACATTGAAATAATATTGTGGATATAAACAATCCATATCTGAGTCATCCTACTATAAGAAAGTGGGTAGCTAATATGCAACATGCATAACTCATAGATCCAAAACCAATTCAACATGTAAACTCATCATCACATCAATAAACAAAAAACCAAGATATCAAAGAGGATGAAACAATCTTATGGATATAGACAATTTGCATCTAATTAATCCCACTAAAAGAAATTGGGTAGCTAATCTACAACCTACATAACTCATAGATCCAAAACCAATGCAACATGTAAACTCATCATCACATCAATAACCAACAAACAAAGATATCAAAGAGGATAACTAGACATATATCCAAAAACTGCCACTACATGAGAAATGTCAAAACTGGAAATAGATCAAGACATACCAATTCCTCTAAAACTTCACATAGAGGATGTGGCTAACTCCTTTATTACATAGTGTAAAGGAAACATACAATGATATGAAAATACTACAAACAATTGTGTTGTAATACCTCTCACTGATAGTCTCTATAGTTCTCCTAGGTTCTTCACACTCAACCATGTAAAACCAAACATATAGGAAGAATACCATGACCAAAGAGAGAACCTACAAATCAAACCATATCCTTGTCCCACACTAACATGTACCAGTTTGTGTAAAGTAAGATATCCTTCACCATTCCCAAACTAAATGTATATAATCAACATCTAATTTTTAAATCAATAAAAAATGGCAGCAATAGATGTAAACCTCTCATACCGAAGGTAGATAAAACCAACCAATCATTCCCACAAAAAAGGTAATATGCCCAAAGCCATAAACCATTTCGAGTACCTGTCTAAATAATTCCTAAAAACTAAATCCATAGAGCTCAAGACCAAAACAAGGAGAACAACAAAAATGCATATAACCATGCATCTTTCTCTTAACATGTCTTTGAAATGTTTATATTCAATACTAAATCATATGAGAAGACAAGATACAAAATAAAGAATGCATTTGATAATTAGGCAGGCAATAACTCCCAGATCATTCACCTATTGAGTAAACCAAAATTGAGATGCAATATTGTCTTATGCACAAACACCAAGAAATAAAAAATATTCTCTTCATGTCCATAATTGATTCACATCCATAACTAGGTGTAGCCTCCTTGATCTCTTTGCTAAATCCTCATCAAAGATTAACCATCTAAACATACGATCCCATAAATAAGAGATCTCTTAGCCTCACCCAAGTCTCTCTAGTCTCCATGCTCATCCACCAATAAATACATTACAACTTAAAATGCAACCCTCTAAAATCATGAAGCTCCAAGAAATTATTAATACTCAAAAATAAAGAGAACCAAAAATTCCATTGTCAAAATTCAAACTATAGAATCAGGAACATATCATGACATCATGATCTAACATCCCCTCATAGGAGATCACATGAAAATAACCTTCCATCATCAAATGATGAATCAACATCAGTACCAAAGCTCTCACTAAAATGTGTAACCAATCTCTTTAGGCATCCTGATAACCATATCCTAACTAAAGATCCTCCATGGCCTCAACACAATCAAATAACTCAACACCATGAGATCCCAAAAGGTAAAGTACAACCACAATCTCCAAAATAAGAAGATACAATTGCCACACATACTTTGTCAATAGAACCAAAGATGTTATTAAACTCTCATTGCAATCTAAAGGTAGAATCCAAGAACTCCTTATGACACCAACAACTTATTGCAAAACACCATCCATATTATAATCAAAGATTATTCATGGCTCAATACACATTGTAAAAAAAATTAGAACCAAATATAGAAACAAAGAAGATATAATACATGTAACTACATCAATATTCCACCGAAATTCATACCAAGTTATACTTGGCATCATGACCAATATCATTTCCAACAATCTATTAAAAATGAACAAAGCTTCTCATGCACCATAAACTATTGCTATGAATTCAAATGAACAACTATATCAAGTATTCCCAATAACTATCTCTCATTGTAATAATCATACCAATGTAATAATGGTGACCAAGAATATGGCTTACCAAAAATAATCCATACCAGATAATTATACAAGATCTACACATATGAAACATCTCAAAGGATAAATGCAGTGCTCCAATCTTAAATAGTTCAAAAATAAATTCAACCCTTCATCAATATCATGTAAAATAGAGATATTCAGGTATAAAATGTGGATTTCCAAGACTCAAACACCAAGTGATAGGCCAAAACCGGGGTAAAGGTGAAATGGATTTACTGTTTAATAATAAGATTTAGCTTTGGTCTAAGTGCCAATCCAAGGGCATAAACTTGTGAAAGATGCCATGGTTATATACACAAGGTCTATAAGTTGTGAGGTGAGTGGGGATGTTAATGCACTCCTAAAGTCAATCAATTATCTAAATTGAAAATCATATTAATGTTTTTGTTTTTATTGTGATAGGAGGTGCTACAAAAATTGTAACTGGTTCTGCAATATTTTTGTGATAGAAATAACAATAATTGCAACAAGAATTGTGCAGAAATTATAATAGTAAGTTTTGAGATAGAAACTTAATCAATAAATATCAATTACAAAATCATAGCAATTAATTTTGCAGTACATAAATAAGACTCAACTTAGCAATACACTTAATTTATTAACACTTTTCACACATATGAAATTGCAAAAACATAGCAATGAAAAATGTAATCAATTGAAATCAAAAACCATAAAAACATACCTTGTAGAAAATAAAATATTTACATTCCATCGATGGTTGAAGAGTGGGTGCCCTACCTCCCATTCAACTGATGAATATGTATGTATTTCCTCCCCTTTCTATCGGATATTACATCATATATATATATATATATGATAATTTAATGGTTCGTTTTATAACAGATTAAAAACAATCTTGCTAAAATAGAAGATGAAAATAGGAAATAGGAAGATTTCAATTTCCTCCTCCACACAGTTGGAAAGTGCAATTGTTATCATAGATTATTCTCTTTTGATAGGAATCCGCATCGCTGAAGAATGCAGGTAAAAATTCCAGCAAAAATATTTCCCCAACAAATGTGACAACAAAAAGCATGTGTCCAACCTGATAAACACATGTGAATATATGTTATGAATAAAATGAATGTTCCACGAAGAAAGAGATGAAGGAAGTCTATCATTGGATAAAATGGTGCACAATCAACATTAAAGAGTGAACTCTATTCACTGGAATCAACCACATAAAAGGGAAAACTACAATAGTAAGTAGAAGCCACATTTATGTGAAGAAGGTGACAAGAAATCTGCATTCTTCTTCTTATTCAATTAGCATGTTGCAATATATATTTTCTTAAGTTGAATAACAATGCTTATTAGTAAAGACAATCAATAATTAATTCATATTTTTTATCTCAAATCTATATTAAATACCACTTATATATATTTAATCATATGCAACATAAAGGCGATAAAATGGCATGATAAGATATGGAAATGGAATATGAGAATGGGTATGACGGCATATGAAAAAGGCTAAAATATGGCATAAATTGGGATATAAATGACTCTCATCACCAGGATTAATGTTAGATCTTATTTTCCAAACAAACCCATTTAGGAGTAACCATGGATCAATAAGAATCCTCCAAGCATCCATGCAAAGCTATAAATGTCTTCATATAAAACATCCTAAATAAAATCTCATCACAAATCTACTTATCACATATTTTAGTTAACATGTAAAACATGAAAACCCATCTCTATAAGTCTAAAATTCATTTAAACATCTAGACATTCACATCAAACATTTCATCTAAATAATGGAATAAACACAAATCTACAAACCCATAGTTGAAAACAATAAAAAAATACAACCCAATAGGAAAAACCAAGTTGTTCATGAGCATATAACATATGAAACATATCTTCTCCACAAATCACAAAGAGGTTAGTGGTTTATCTTCTAGTGCTTTCATGTAACCAAGGGATAAAACCATGAAGCCAACATAAGCACTCCATTTTGTAGTTGAAATTGAAGGTGTTTCTCCATGTGACCAAGATGTCACTACCCATCCAACATGAACACCTTATCACTACACATGACCACAAGGTAAAGGAACAAAACCACAAAACCAAGAGAATACACACATATTGTCAGAAAAGAGCTCCAAGTTACCAAAACATAACCAACTCCATAAAAATCCATAATCATGAGCTTCCATTGCCCAACATAGATCACATTGACAATATCCATGGACTCCAATATCATAAATATGAAAAAAAAAAATAACTCATGGAACATTCATTGTAGCCCCACAAGCCTTCCAAAAACCTCCAATTCCTTCTAACAAATTCCCACAAGCTTTCCAAACTAAGAAATCAAAAAAGAAGGAATACCCAAAACCTAGTTTAGCTTAAGCTCTTATACCAAATGATGAGAAATAAACATGTTCTTATACCAAATGTTGGAAAATTAAATATTATCTAAACATGAATTCAATGGATGAGATACAAGGCTTGGACTACAACAACATGAAAATATGAAACTTATATGTAAATCTATAAATTAATTTCCTTAATATGAAAATACCATGATTAGATCCATCTTCTTTATGATGCTAAAAATTGGCCAACATAACATGCTTATAAACACCATCTTATCTGAACTTATAAAAAATATATATAAATAATAACATCACCATAAGATAGTAGCAATGAGGTACAAATCAGCAACACAAAAGCATCACATAACACATGCTTTACGTGGAGAAACACTTGCAAGAAAAAACTCCACCAAGAAGAGAGGCCAAGTATGGATTGTCTTCAAATAAATGAGATTACAATACATTCACTTCCATTCTCCTCTTTTCCTCCACCATGGCCTAGAACATGTGCACCTATGAACAATCTCCTTATTCCTCAACCTATCTGTGTTCCTGCAATGCAACTCTACATCCAACTGTTGCTCATATTTTCTACATCTAAGAATTTAATTGTATATATGTGTGAAGAGGTATAATGCACCAAACATGATGCCCAATATTGGATCTTCATTCCAAATGTCCCCAACCCTTGGATTACCTCCTCAAAATGTTAAAGGACAATTATTTTTGCTTCAATGCTTCCCCTCCAACTTGGGTTCCCAAACTTGAAAGATAAACATTACATTAAATGCAATAAATGATGGAATACTAAGAGGCATATGTTGTCTCTTTTCAATCTCCCGTGAAGAATACTAGTAATCAATCATTTCCCCTTTCCTCATCTTGTATTATTCCATTCTAGGAATCTACATGTGGGGAAAACAATATAAAATATTTATGTCCACAAGTCACCTTTACAGCTACTAGTGGAACCCATCACCCCTTATGAATGTAATACAAACAATGGTCAGAATAAATATCAAAAATATTTTCCCCATACACCCTAATTGCCTAGAGACACTTTCCAAGGATGTTGGAACCATGCAATATGATATAGGATTTACAAGGTAAATGGAACCTTAATCCTAACAATAGTAACACTTGTAACCATTCTAGATCAATTGATAACTAGTAGAATCAACCTTCATTAAGTGTCTCCACCTATATGTTTTTCATTTTTGGATGTTTGTTGTTTAGTTGGTCAATTAGATGACTATAAATTCCTTGCAAAGATTTTATAAGGTATCTTCTAGCATAATAAAATAAATATAGGTGCATTCTTATGGTTTACTAAGTAGAATCTCTTAATATTTTGCAACTATCTATGGTTTTTTGAATGCATGTGTAGATCCCAACTTGCCTATGCATTCTTGAAAAACCTAGTCTTATGTGGTTTATTGATCAATGCATTACCTTGTTTGTATTTGTTACATTTTTTGTATGAACATAGAGACTATGTTTCCCAACTAGATCAAGGTATTGATCTGCTATTTGTTTTCTCTCCCCATCATTCTTAACACTCAAAAATTCAAGCAATTAAAACAACTTTCACTTTCTTTAGTTTGTGTCTTCTACTTCCATGTTTGAATGCACATAACATATAAGGGTTATCATTAAAACTCATTCATTGACAAGTATATGGAAAATTATCTATGGATTAGGAGCATAGACTTACATGTCCAAAGTATCACATAGGTATATTGTGGCACTAGTATTGGGATACATTGTGTAGTGGGTATACTTTGGTGTAAGGGAATATTTCAATATTTCAATATTTAATCCAATACCTTGAGGAAACTCCCCTTGGTCTTGCAGAGCCAAAATTGAAGGAGGTCTTACCCACCTCAAGCATTGGTCCTTAATTTCCCAACTTGAAGACAGGTTTTTGGTGATCTTCCTAGGTTTGACACCCTTGGTGCCTAGAATATTATCAAACCTTAGGGATTTGAGGCTCATAGTTTAGATCACCAACAAAACCTAAATGTCATAGGATTGTCTCAAGAAAACAAAAAATAATGTCAAGGTGGGTAATTGTATGGATGTAACTACATGCATGAGTATAATAAATGGATTAAGTATGAGAATGTATGCAAATATAGGTAAAATAGAATTAGATATATGAGAATTAGTTTAAATTAAGGTGATATATTAGAGAATAAGGATCGCTTTGAAAAAGAGTGTCATTTGTCAATATATAATTTCATTAAATATTTCCATCATAATGGACCCAAAACTAAATGTGAACTAACATTGGTATGCAAATTTCACCAAATTTTTACACACCGATTTAATTTAAATAGAATTATAATCATTATTATCAACAAAAATCTTGTAAGGAATATTTTTGTATATAAATATAGGTCAATTAAATAAATAGTAAAAATATTCAAACAATTAACCTAGATTTAATTAAGAGTTGGGTTGATAAACTATTTTTTCTATTAGTAAGAATGGATTATTTAGACTAGACCTACCCTAGTGGAGGTCACAAAAGGGACCTATTCCCGTCAACATATTCCACTTAATCAACTTTATTCAACTAAGAAGCCACAATGGAAGTCCAAGATTCACCACTTGGAATTCCAACTTAAGATGTCACTTTGGGGATTTGAACATGGATCTCCATCTTGAGAACCTTATGGACTTACCATTTAATTAGAACCTCATTGGCTAATAAACTAAAGTTTCATTTTTAGAAATTAAGTGTAACAAATTAGGGTAGTTAGTTTTAGGAAAAACATGATTTTCTTGTACAAACATTTTTTTAATCTAAAGTAGTTGTTGCATGTTGGGATCTGCTCACAAGAAAAGAAGCTTTAAAAGACAATGTCATAAATAGTTGGCATGGTAAAATAAAAATACAAAAAAAAATATTCATCATCTGAATAATAGCTCAAAAGAAAAGAAAGAAGAGGATTTGATTGGTATGTTGCTTTTAGAATTGTACTAATTCCATGTGTGTATCCCCCTAATACTTGAGATGTTTAATGAATGAGGTCTATGTTGGAAAGGGCCCCAAAATATTTCAAGGGGAAAGGTAGGCCTAGTTCTAATAGCTGACCCTTGTCCCAAATTTGCTAGTGGTTCCATATATAGGAAACATCATATAGAATTATATTAGTTGAATGGGTTAACACCTATTACTACTAGTAAATTAATTACTATAGATAATTTTTATATGTTTTAATTTTAATGGAAATTTTAAATTTAATATAATATTTTTTTCTATCTACAAATGAATTATTATTTTTGATTATTAGTTATAATTCCAATGTAAAGTTTTGGTTTATTTATAGATAATGGAAGTTGTGAGGGTTGAATTACTTATTAATTCTCAATTAAGTTATCAATTAATTGCTTACTTTAGATGTCCATATCTCATCACCCATGCCTAGGCCTTTCTCCCTTCTACCACCCACCTAAATGAGATAGGTAGCCATATTTATAACCAAGCTAACCTTTGACTACCTAGTCAATCCCTTTATTGTAGATAAGACCACTAATTAATGGTTATGTTGTTTAGGTTGGGTACATGAAGTACACATAGAACTAGATATAGTTGGACATTAGGTTAGATCTCTAGTTGGGTTTTGACTCCCTAACTCTTTTGGGATAAAGATTAATCCATTACCTTTGGGCATTTTTACCCACTCATCGATTCCCTTGGGCCCTCATATTAATCTCTATATATTTATATTGGTTGCTAGGTTGAGCCTTATCCAAACTCTTTTTTGGTTAGTAATTTTTTTTTTCTATTAGTTGATAGTGAGTAACATTTTAACATAATACAAACTTTTACTACAAACAAATATATCTAGCATTTATTGGAACTAGATTATTAACTCTAGTATCTAGTGTGGGTGGTTTTTTAGTAATTTTTATTATTATGTTTTAATTGGTACTTGTAAGGCCCGGCTAATGTTCAATAAACTTTGTGATAGATACATGATTTAGAGGTGGTTCCTAACTGATAAATCTACTAAAACCTTGTAAAGAATCCATTTAATTATCAACTAGGGGTAATGTAAGCTTATGATAATGCTAGCACTATATGTGCATCTAGAGATTCTATACTACCTATGTCATTTAGTATAGGTGGTTGACACATATGAAAAAGGAAATAAAGCTTAAATTTCAAAACAAGGAAAAAGGATTAAATCTAGAACTATTGCTACGGGTACTTACAGCTTAAGACTGTGACTAGTTCACTATTAAAACCTACACTTTGTAATAAACTTAACACTGCTAACTTTGACTCACTCTGAAGTACAATAAATTAAGACAAATAAAACATGAAGTTTAAGACAAGATCTCATTCACATACAAGAAATGAGGAATCTAATTGAGATTATTGCAATAATGAAATCATCTAATGTAACAAAAAAAATTAAAGTGTGGAAATTAAAGTGGAGAACAGTTACCTTGGGTGGCCTTTTCTCAATTTATTGTATCCATGGAATAAAATCAAACCTAAACTCCTTGAATCAATTGAACATAATGTTAAACTAAAGCATCTTCATTGAATATAACTAGATTTCACAATCTGATACTATCTTATTCATGAAAGCATTTATGAAGCTAACAAAGACTATCCATGTAATGGAAAAACTATATCTATCAAAACATATCCACACACTATATCTACTCCTCAACTATTGAGCCAACTATATAGGTTCGGGGGAGGTTTATTAGAATGAGGACTCAAAATAAAAAACTAAATGAAAATTTCCACTCCTGTATGAAATAGAGAGTGACAAAGTCTGTGTAACCAAAATTGTAACTGAAAAGATGAAAGAAGATAATTAGGACTAGAACTCTATTTCAAACGGCATAGCAGAGACATGTATTGTCGGAAGACTCACATTGGCTTCCCAATCATTTCAGACTCCTTTCTTCATATTTCTTATTAAATAGTTTGGTGATTCACAATCATCCTCATTAATGAGTGCTTCCATTTCTACAACTGTCATTTTTCTATCATTCTAGAATTTCCCTTGTATCTCTGTCTGAAATCCTTTGGCTATGATTTGTGCTTCCTAGTTATTGCAGGTTACGACCTACTTACTTTGGCTTCTCGGATACAAGGATTTAATTCATCTAACATATACACAATACTAATAACCATAAATTAAACATAGATCCATACTGCATTCCATACACACTCGCACATTTAATCATGCAATTACCAACATATCATAATAATATTTCCATTCATCAAAACCTGGTTCAAGTTTCATGAAGGACATAAAAAGATAGATAAGTATAGGAATGTATATGAAATGAGCATTTGGGAATATCTAAAAGAATGGACTAAAACAAAAGAAAAGTAGCTAATACTTGGTCTCATCATTCCCCCCAACTAAGATATTTTCTTATCCTCAAGCAACAAGTTAAGATTGGAGGTTGTATTGCAAGGTAATTTACTTAAAATTTGTAACCACATTCCCTCATTTTCCCTATTTCAAGTAGTAGCCCCCATAGCATGAAATTCTTTCCCATTTGACATTATCTACCTCTTCTTATTTTGCATGTTGTTCCCCTATCCAATGTGGCACTAGATAAAGGAGCATGGTTGGATGAAAGGTAAGAGGTACCCATTTCAATCCACTACATCTGGTAATATCTATGCACCTATGAGATATTTCAAGCATGGCTATAAAGTTATATAAAGACTGTGGTTCATTATTTTATAATTTAGGAGTCAATTCTTCCCATCTTCCTTGTACAAACTTAAAAGAATGATGGATGAGACCTATAGCTAGTTGTTGCATCCTATCATAATCATTCTCTCTAATATTTATAATTCTTCTACCTACACCTTTATGCTTCAAGAGAATTGTCTATTCCTATATGACTATACCAAGGTCCTTTGACTCTATCCTGATCTAGAGATCAATATATTTCTCTCTCTCAACATAGTCTTGCATTATTTCACCCCTTTGTTGCTCATTCTTGAAGTAAGAGGCCAATTCTCTAACTTGTAAATCTCCCAAAAATATAAATGGGTTCCATTTTGTATCATCTAGCAAAGAAATATTATGCAAGTAAAATTCACACTGTTGATCTTGCATATCTAGTGTAGAATCAACAAAAATATTTAAGAACTCAAATTTTTTGTTCGGAGCAATTGGTAAGTTACTGATCAATAGGCTGAATTGAAAACATGGAAATTTCTCTTGTAAAAATAAAGCATTCACCCTGGCAAGTGACCTACATTTGAGGATTTGTACAACCTCTTTCACAATTTCCTCAATCCTTATTGTCATCTTCTTCAATTTAGTTTCCTCTTTCTCAAGAGTCCTAGCATGATTAGTTGTCATTTTTGATCTTTCCTTCTCCCATGCTTCCTTCTACTGAGAGAATTCATTAGTTATTTTCCACAATTCATTGCCTAGGGACACAATAATGGGGCCAGTTGGGGTTCTAATTAGAGGAGGTCTTCTTTCAAGTACAATTTCCTTATTACCTACCTTAACAATGGAACACTATGCAAGGATGTCTAATTTAGACCCATGCCCAAATTTATGCAATTTATCCTCCAATTCCTTAATTCTCATGTCCCTTTCACTGTCATTTTCCTGATATTTCCTTACCAATCCATCTAGTTGCTTTATCCTCTCAAGTTCTTCTTACAACTCCTTTTTGAAATTTCTTTCATAAATTAAAAATCTTCATCTATTCTACAAACTGATTATCATCTCCCATGGAATATTCAAAACCCTCACTATCAGAGCTTTGTTGTTTTATCTTTCTCATATTTTTAGCAACAACTACATCCTCTGAATCATATTCAGAGGTGCTTGTTAAATACCATTTTTGTTTAACTATTATATGTACATTTTTAGGGGCATTTTCTTTTAATTCTGAATATATTTCCAGTACCACAACATCTTATTTTTCTCGCTTCTTAATTGATCCCCTCATAACACCTTTCTTCTTCAAGTGGTGTGAACACATGGGCTATGTGGATTTCATCTACCCTCTTGTAGCTATGGAAGAAGATTCACCTTTCCTTTTCTTATTTTTTGGTGTTTTGACAGTAGGGGTTTCTTGGGTATCTCATGTTGTGGGTTGCTCAGAGGCTACAAGTTTTGAGTCTTGTGGGCTCTTCTCCTCTGTCTCTCCTCAGTTACAGGTAGGTGAAGCAACAGGGGAGACAGAGGGAATTTCCCTTCCTAATACAATAGGTGACTCTACAATTTTTAGAATAGTAGGTTGCTCAAGAATGTTATTGATATGACTGCAATTTAAGAAACTCTCCCATGAAACATGTGGAAACTAAACCCTCAAAAATATATTTTTCAATAGGGTAACTAAGCAGTAATTTGACAATGTAGTTTTGTTTCTCTTCCTTTTATATTCAAAAATCATTCTTTTTAGTAGATTGTAAAGAAAATTGGGAAAATTTGCATGCCTATTATGGAAAAGATGGCTTAAATTAAAATGGACTATATAACAAAGACTTACTACCATCACATGTGAGATACTTAATTATATATGAAGCAACGAAATCCCAAACCCATGGCAAGGATAATCTTTTACTACCTTGAGAGGATGAGTCGAAGTTCTCTCCATGTTCTCTAAATAAGTTCCTGGAAGTAACAACGTCTACCCTGACTGGAAACTCTTCACCTTATCTTGGCAATTTGGAAACCTCAAAAATGGAAGCCTCTAAAGCACCCACCTATCAAACCTCTCATGGTTGCCTCATCATTTTGTAAAGTAGCAACAAATTTTTGGGTCATAACTTCGTTGAACTCTATGAGTTTCAAGATGTAGTCCATCCAACCAACATGCTAAAAATAGGAAACACCACTCTGTCTTCTATAGTGTCAAAAAAATTATCCCTTTTCCACAATTAATTTGGGAATAATTAATAATAAAAATGAGCCTAATGTTGCCTTGATTTAGTGTTGTAATATGTTTTTCATGTTCACATTAAGGTTAGGGCCCTTTCTAATAAAATGGACTTAGTTGTGCCTATTTTAGGGTGTTGTAAGGTGCACCTTTAAACTTTCACACTAATCTAAGGATTTATTAATTGATTGAGGTTAATCTTCCTTAACTGACCCATTGAATTCAAATCCAAGCCTAATTAAATGCAAATTCTGAGGGATAAAACCTGACATTCATAAATGCCACTACACAAAATTTAACTTTGGAAGATGTGTGTCCTAGGTAGGTGACCTAGGACCCATTCACCACATGGCGAATGGGTCCTCACTTAGTCCTAGGACCCTATTTTTACATAAAATTTCACCTTGTCCAATGTGTGTCCTAGGTAAGTGACCTGGGACCCATTCGCCACATAGAGAATGGGTCCTCACTTAGACCTAGGACCCCTCTTTTGGATATGTTTTTGGTAGTATTTTAATGATTTCATATCTATAATTCAATGTTGGCTTGTGATATTTTAATTTTGAGAATTAATGTTAAGATATGTATAAATACAAGGCTATTTCACATAGTTTCATCGAAGATCTAAGAAGTTTTCAAGTGTTCAAGTCCTAATAGAAAATTTATGAGATCAAGAGCATTCAAGAGAATTTTCAAGGAATTTAAGGGCAAATTTGTAGAAGATTATTGCAACAATAAATATTTCATTGTCATGTCAAAGATTTATTGCATCATGCATGTTGTTTGAGCTAATGTGGTGATGTAGTGTTCAAGATCAATTCAAGAATATTCAAGGTATTATCTCTAATCAAGTTCAAGATCAAGATATACATCCATTAAGGCTACTTCATGTTAGATTGCAGATTTATCCAAGGTTCAAATAAGGTTTGGTGAGTTGTAACATTTTATTTGTTCATTCATCATTCCTTTTATGTTTTTATTCATTTCAAGGTTTAATTACCAAAATGGGGTTTGACCAAGGTAAACCCCTATTCCCTAACAAAACAACATTTTATCCCTTTGATGTGTGATTGCATATTTTAGGTTGAAGATCATTTGGAAATCAAAATTGAAGAAAGTTTCAAAGTTGTCAAAGATGCAATAAAAGTTGTCAAATCATAGAAATTGAGCTACAGGGTTTATTTTTGGCTTTCTAAAAGTGTCTGACTAGAATTTGGAAGTGCAGAGTTTGAAGAATAGAACCCAGAAACTAATTTTTTGGAGCCCTAGCCAGGACCCTTTCACCATAGGGTGACTGAGTCCTTAGTGAGATTTGAAAAAGCAACTTTGGTGATAGGTACACAACATTTGAACGTTTCCAGATCTTCCTTTTCATTACTATCTTAGTTAGATTTATTTTTTATTCCTCATTTGCATATTAGCTTGCATATTGAATGAAATTAGGAGAAATAGTGTGCATCATCTCATTTATTTTTATAAAACCACCCACCCCTATATTTTTCTTCAAATCATTATGGTGAACCCGACCTTTTGAGCATTGTAATTATCTGATTTTAGAGTCCTCTTTCATCCTAGATTTAGATCATGCATTAATTTTCATCTATTTGCATTGAATTAGGTCTCATTTAGGGTGTCTAATTTTCTTTCAACTTTACATCTCATTAAAGGTTTTAGGATTGCATATTTTGCATTCTTCAAATCTGAAAATACAAAAAAATCAGTCACCTTACATATCATTTAGATCATATTAACTTGCATTTGAAAATTGAAACAAAATCATATCAAATTAGGTTTTATAGGTTATCATTTTGTCACATTTTGTACTTAAATTTCACATTGCATCCTATAGAAAATCAAACTGAAACTTGTTGTAACAAACCAGAATATGAAAACCACTTAAAATTACTTAAAAATCAATAAAATTTTGTTTCAAAAACCTCATCTAGGACCCATTCGCTGTAAGGAAAATGAGTCCCTGATTAGGTCATAATCTAAATTTTTGGGCATTAAAATATTCATTTTTGCAACTATGTTTGTTGCTTTCAGATTTTTGTTACTGTTTGCAGAACTTTTGTTTCATCAATTTGATCATATTTAGCTTAATTTGGTAAATTTAGTGCATTGTGTGATTTCAAAATTGCATTTACAAGACTTCATTTTCAGATTTTTACATAGTATAATAAAAAAAGTACCTTGTTTAGAATCTAAAAATTGCATTTGCACATTGCATTCTAGGTCATTGCATTGCACTTTACCCTCTTTCCATTTTGGGTTGGCATTGAGTTTGTGAATATTGAATGAGCTTTACAACTTGGTGTCCTATTAGCAATACTATTGTGAGACGTAGTTCGATACATGTCATCCCATGATACACCATTCATCATGGATCTTGGGTTTTCTAATTCTCTTTCTAATAGTGTTGATAATCAACCCCCTATGGATCATAGTGATGAGTCTAATTAATGACTCAATTATGATAGGTCTTATTATCTATTTATTGTTGTTATCTTAGACTTTCACACTTAGTTGTTGGAATTTTCCATTTTATTTTACTTGTGGATTAATAAATGTTACATTATGGTAGTTATAGATATGCAATTGTTTGTCCATGCTAATATTGTTATGCAGATATAATTAGAGCCTATAAAGTTGAGGAAGATTTTGCCAGCTGGTCGGTTGCCATGAAAGTCAAGAAGGTGGTCATTAAGAGGTCAATGGAGGAAAACTCTTGATGGAGGGAAATCCTAGCTCAAATTAAAGAATTTAATTTCCTTGTAAATGATCATAGTTGTTAGTTGAGAAAATATAGAAATTTTTGTTATGCTAAATCTATGTTCAGGCAAGATTGGCTTGACCAGATTCCACACATGGATAACCTCCTTTCCTTTTTCTATGCTTTCAATAATGTGGTGTCCTCCTATTCTATTGGAGTTGACCGCCTTGCTAGGTTGTTAGTTAGTAGTTTTCTTCTATAAATAAGACTCAGATGCTCCTTCTCAGAAGGTTTATTGATATGATGTTGTACTCACATTTCTAGTTTTTCAAAGTAATAAAGATATGTTATTATTCCATTGTAATTTCACTTTCAATGAATAAAATGAAGTTATAAGTTTGTTTCATCTAAGTTAGTTTCAAGGGAGACTCGCCCAAGGGGGCCCACTTGGTGAGGATTCCATCCTTTTATCTTAGTTGTTATTTTTTTGTTCAGTAATAGTTTCAATTTTGTCAAACTGTATGTTCCTGTGGCCACTGGAATTTCATTTTGTGACTTTTCCTGCAGACAAAGTAGTTTCTTGTCCATTTGCTAAGATTTCTATTTTTTTCATTCATTTTAGTTTAGTATAGTTGTTGGTTGATGTTCAGTACTTATGTTACTTCCTTTCAAGCAATTTACTTTCAGCATCATGTCTTTTCTAGTTGTAAATTGAATATGGCTACAATAGAAACCTAGTGCACATACTGTGCTGACCCATTTCAAGTTCACATCCTTGGGTTGACAATTAAATGAACCTTCATGATGAGAAAGATAGTTATTCAGTATAGATGTCTAGTCTCAGAGTTACAGCTTTAAGGGCTTAGTTATTGAGTCATTGGAGAGGGTCAACATTTTTGGCACCATTGCCAGGGATGGTGTCAAACTAGGAAGTATTTCGGAGTCATTTTTAGTTTCTTTCATGTTTTTGGTATTTCATAATTTTGTTTTCAATATACCCCTTCATTAGATTAGGTAATGACCTACTATTATTTCACCAATTCTTTGTGTGGGTTGGTTGATCTTGAGTAATATTGCATGCATGGGGATAGGAGAAGAGATTCTTTTGGGAGATTCTTTCCTATTTACCCTAACCCTAATAACCAACTAGTTGAGTTTCAAAATTTTCCAAAAGAAGAAGTTGCAAACCCTTTTGTTGAGGCATTTCCAGATTTGGCCAGCTCTGAAACCTCTTATGAAGAACAAGCTGCCCAAAATTTGATAGAGAACTTGTTTGCTCTGATAGTCCGACAAGAAAATATGGTTGCTCAGCCAACTCAGCCTAATCAGCCAACCATTCATTTCCCCATTCCTCCACAAAATGATGTTGACAACATCAATACCATTCCTACTTTAACTCTTCCTAAATTCTATGGGCTTGTAATAGGGGACCTAGACACTTTCCTGTTTGAATTTGATATCCTTTGCAAAATATATGATTACACTACTGATGTTCATAGGCTTAAGTTGTTTCCTACTACTTTGAAAGAAGTTGCATTAAGATGGTTTATGAGCTTAGGAAGGAATACTATAAACAATTAGGATGAGATGAAGGAAATTTTTCTTGAGAAGTATAAAGA
>CM021100.1:973730450-973840892 GCA_007115665.2 Sequoiadendron giganteum | reverse complement strand
TCTATTTCTAGATCGAATACGTTGAAATTTGATGATGTTGTTGGTGTTATTTTGAGCAAGGAAATTCATAGGAAAAGCTCAAGTGGTTCATCCACTTCAGGCAGTGTTTTGAATGCAAAAAGAAAAGGTAGAAAAAAGGAGAGGAAATGATTCCAGAGGTCGTGGTAAGTCACGAGGAAAATCAAAGGATAATAGGTCCCAATCTAGAGACAAGAAGGATTGTTGGTCTCAGAAAAATAAAGGATACAAAAAAGGAAGGGAATAAAGAGGAAAATGTAGTAAGTATTAAATTTGATGAGGATGTTTTGATTCTTTCATTTGATAATGCTAATGATTCTTGGATGTTAGATTTAGGGGCTTCATTTCATACTACACCCCATAGAATTTATTTTCTTGATTATGTACAAGGGGATTTTGGGTTGGTTTATTTGGGAGATAACAAACCTTGTCAGATTGTTGGAAAGGGAAGAATCAAGATTAAGTTATAGAATGAGAATCATCGGTTACTACAAGAGTTAACGCATGTTCCAAGGCTAAGCAAAAATTTAATTTCAGTAGGGCAACTAGATGATGAAGGTTATGTTGTTACATTTAGTGATAAAAACTAGAAGGTTAAAAAAGGTGCCTTAGTGGTAGAAAAAGGTGTGAAATTAGACACCTTATATCTTTGTACAATTCATACTGTTCCTTCTACTTTAGCTATTGCAACTAAAAATCAAACAAGGAAGTTACTAGAAAAAATAGCTACAATAGTTGTTGCGGGTTTGACAACAATTGTTGTGGGTTCTATAATAGTTTCTAGAATAATTGTTGCAAGTCAGTAGGAAGAAATCAAATGGTTGTGAAAAAGGTATGAATAAGGTATGAAAGTGTTTCATTCAAAGAAATTTTTACCAAGTCTAAAATGTGTTAATATGGATTTATGTGAAAGTCGTGTGTATGGCAAACAAAAGAGGGTTAGTTTTCTCAAGGATGGGAAGCACAAGAAAGATGAGAAGTTGGAGCCTATGCATATGGATGTATGGGGACCATATCAAGTATCTTCTCTCGGTGGCTCTTGGTATTATGCCACTTTCATTGATGCTACAACAAGGAAGGTATGCATTTATTTCCTTAGGAAAAAATTTGATGTATTTGAAACTTTTAAAAAATGGAGAAGCTTGGTTGAGAATGAGATGGGTAAAAAGTTGAAATGTCTTATATCTGATAATGGTGGTGAGTATTGTAGAAAATATTTTGAAGACTAGTGTTCCTCTAATGGTATTTGTAGGTAGAAAATAGTTCCAAGGATTCCACAGGAAAATGGAGTGGTTGAGCGCATGAATAGGAAAATAATGGAGTGTGCAAGGAGTATGAGATTGAATGTTGGGCTGCCTTTAAACATGTGTGCAAAGGTGGTTAATACCATTGTTTATTTGATTAATAGAGGTCCCTCTAATCCTTTGGGTTGTGGTATTATAAAGGAAGCATCAATAGGTAAGAAGGTGAGTTATTCTTTTCTCAATACCTTCGATTGTGAAGCATTTGCATATGTAGATTTTGAAAATAGAACCAAGTTTGACGCTAAGTCAAAGAAATGTATATTTTACTGGATATATCATTGATGAATTTGGTTATAGGCTTTGGGATTTTGAAAATTATAAAAAAGTTAGAAGCAGGGATGTCATGTTCAATGATAAAGTTTTGTACAAAGATCAGTTGCAACAACATGAGAAGAAATAAAATGATTATGCAGTGTTGGATGATACTCCAAACAATGATGTTCTAGTGGTTCCTCATGATCCACAACAACAACAACAAATACCATAAACTTTAGTGAATGTTAGATGATCTTCAAGGATAAGTAGACCTCCAGAAATATTTTCTCCCTTTTTGTATTATATTTTATTAATTGATGTTGGTGAACCAAAATGTTATGATGAAGCTATGAAGGTGGATGCCAAGGTTCAGTAGGAGCATGGAATGGAAGAAGAAATGGACTCCTTGCTGAAAAATCAAACTTGGGAATTATTCAAGCTTCTTGCAGGTAAAAATTATTTACCAAAGAAATGGGTTTATAGGCTGAAAGAGAAAGACGAAGATAAGAAAAGATTCAAAGCTAGGTTAGTTGTAAAGATATTTGCACAAAAAAAGGGCATTGATTTTGATGAGATTTTTTCTCTTATTGTTAAAATGACTTCTATTTGTACTGTTTTGAGTATTGTGACTACTGAAGATTTGCATTTAGAACAACTTGATGTAAAAACCACCTTTCTCCATGGTGATTTCAAAGAGGAAATATATATGGAACAACCACAAGGATTTGAGGTTAAAGATAAGGAGAAATTAATGCGTGAATTAAAGAAAATTTTATATGGCTTGAAGCAAGCACCTCGACAATGGTATATTAAATTTGATAGTTTTATGGTTGAGCATGGCTATAGCCAGTGTAATTTAGACCATTGTGTTTACTTTAAGAGGTTAGATGATGATAACTACATTATTTTATGTTTATATGTTGATGATATGCTTGTAGCAGGGACTAACATGGATCATATAAGGGAGTTAAAATAGTAGTTAGTAAATTATTTTGCTATGAAATATTTGGGGGCAACAAAAAAATCCTTGGTATAAAGATTACTAGAGATTTGAAAAATAAAAAATTATTTTTATCTCAGGCTGACTATATTGAGAAGGTGTTGCAGATATTCCATATGGAGAATGCAAAATTTGTCAGCACACCTTTTTCTAGTCATGTCAAACTGACTAAGGATATGTGTCCAAAGACATAAGAGGAGGAAGTAAAAATGTCCAAGGTACCATATGCTTCAGCTATAGGAAGTTAAATGTATGCCATGGTATTCATGAGACCAAATATTGCACATGTCGTAGGATTTTTTAGTACGTATATGAGTAATCCCGAAGTTGAGCATTGGAATGCAGTAAAATGGATTCTCAAGTATTTGAGAGGTACATCCAATAAATGTTTATGTTTTGGGGGCTCTAATACTAATTTAAAAGGCTATGTTGACTCAAATTGGGTAGGGGGTATAGATACCAAGCAGAGTACCATTGGTTATGTATTTACAGTTGGTGCAGTGAGTTGGATTTCTTAGTTGTAAAAGGTGGTTACTTTATCCACCATAGAGGCAGAGTATGTAGTTGCAATAGACGCAACCAAAGAGATGATATGGATGCAAATTTTCATAAAAGATTTGGGAAAATATCAGGTTAAAAGTTACTTATTTACAAATAGTTAGAGTGTTATACATCTTGCAAATAATTTTTCCTTGCACTCGAAAATCAAACACATATAGCTAAGATATCATTTTATTCGGTCGGTGTTGGAGGATGGACATGTAAGGATAGAAAAGATTCATACAGATGAAAATCCAACATATATGTTTATGAAGGCAATGACAAGGGAGAAGATGAGCTCCTCTTCAACTTCGGTTGGCCTTCAAGGTTGACTTTAAGTAAAACAAAACAACATGGTCTAAAGTGATGATTTCTAGTGGGAGTTGCAGGGGTAGCGGTGTTATGATCAGTCTCCAAGTGGGAGATTATCATGTTATGGAGATCAATCAGACTCAGACACAAATCTTTATATTATTTTCATTAAATATTTATGTTGCACTTGTATCTAAAAGGATGGTTACAAACAAATATTAAATGTTGGAAATGTATAGTTACAATATTTCAATATAAAGTTATAAGACGACTGGAAATATTAAATGTAACCACCCAAAAGGAGAGTGTTAATAGATGCATGAGGCACAACCAATGGCCACACTTCATTTTTAATTAATGGGACATGTGTGGGAGCATATACAAACACTCGGTGATGATTTTTGAGGGCAGCATGTCATGAAAAATATTAGCAAAAATTTATAATTGTGGCTGGAAAAACATAGGAAGAGCCACGGGTACACACAATAAAGGTTGTGTAAAAACACTTTTGGTAAAATGTGGAGAAAAAATTGCTATAGGTTGTAGTGGTTGCAACAAGCTTTGTAAAGGTTATTTACTGGAAGTTTAATATATATTGGACCTTGTGTTGGTGGATGTAGACCGGTATTGGGTGAACCACATTAAATCTTTGTGTTATCTTATTGTTGCTATAAAAAAATTTGTGTTCTATTTCTCTATTTTATTGATCAAATATGGATTAACCGATAGAAATCTACTTTCTAACCCTAAAAATTCCTATCAAACCCACAACACCCATCTTCACCTTAATAGAAGAAGAATCCACCTCAATAGGATCATTCATCACCTCTATAGATAAAATAGGCTTATATAGAACTAAGGAGAAAGCCACCAAACTAATAGAAAAAATAAACACATCATCCTTTGGCAAGAATTTAAAGAGGAATGAGAATAGAATAATCATCTAGGTCTTAAGTATAGGCATGAAAAATAATCCATCCAACCACCAAAGAGCCAAAAAAGAGAACAGGCCCTCATCAACACCCTTGGAAGTAGAAAATTTCTTGCATTAGCCAACCCTTTAGCAAAACGAGCTCTTGGATTTTCAAGAAGAACTTTAAATACTTCCTAGGCAATAGCAACATAATCCAAAACCCCAAGGCCTTCAAGATAATTAATAGGAGTATCCCAACCAACAAGAAATTTTTTGAAACATAGGTAGAAAAAAACTTCTCCATAGACAAGAGAAGTGTCCTTAAAAAAACCCCACTACAACTCACACTCTAGCATCAGGGCACCCATAATCAAAGATACCACAAAACTGGCATCCTCCCATTTCTAAATAGAAAAATTTCTACCAATGATAAATATTTGCTCCCTTTGTCTTTGACTACTTCACAATTCAAAAGGGAACCACCATAAACATGAACATTTGGGTAGACAAAATAAGGCTTGAAAGCAAACCAGCCAACATGAAGACAACTCCAAAGGATACCATAGAGACACCCATGAGTAGATGTGTAGAGGAGGGGGACTGGATGCTCTAAGACCTCAAGTCACAAGAGGGTCCTAAGCAACATGCTACCTTGATCTACCTCAAGCTTGCTAAGTGATTCAAAAAGGTCAAGTGTTTAAAGTCAAAAAAGAAGCGCAATAAACAAGCTAGTACCCAGAGTTCAATATGCGACTCAAATATCTCACTACCTGAGGATGGTAGTGTAGGACACGAAGTCCAACATGGCATGTTGGTGTCTTAGTGGAGCGCTGGTGTTCATACAAATTGAGAGTGTGAGGAAAAAATGAAAACACTAGTAAATGAGGTAACAAATTGACTATGAGATTTTATGCTATATGTAGTATAGGAAAATGCATACCCTTGCATTTTCACACTTGTTTGGGCCCACCTTGCTTTATTTATCCCTATTTATGTCTTAATCGGTCCTATTTTGTATCCACAAGCCTAATAAACTATATCTTTTTTTTGGCTAATCCTAACAAACATCAAAAGATAAATGATATTTTAATGATTATGTCTCAGTGTCCTTGATTTTTGGGTCGAGACTAAGACACCACCTAGGGTGTCTTTGTCCCCCAAAGGTCTTGGGACGTTGATTTCAAAGACACTTTAAATGGGCCCCTTTTTGGATTTTGTGCCCCAAGTTTTTAGCCTTGGGACTAAGATGCCACCTAGGCGTCTTAGTCCCCCTTAAGCTTTTTTCGAGACTTAATTTCAAATTATGGCGGGATTTAGCCTCCCCTAATTAACGAATTCATATGTCGGCTTGTTGTGGTGTAATTTTGGGGTATTAAGCATGAATAAGTATAAATACAAGGTTATTTCACTCATTTTCAAATCTAAGAATCTAACAAGCAATCTAAGCATACAAGCATTCAAGATAAATTCATCAAGCATTTGGAGCCATCATCAAGATTCAAGCATCATATCAAGGAGATTGTTGCATCATGTGTTTTTTTGAGCTAACATTTGTGATTTAGGTTTTTGATTCAAGAAAACAATTCAAGTCAAGATCTATCAAGAATTCATTGGATTCAAGATCCACATCGAAGCTAGCCACCTCACACAAGTTTGCAGATTTCATAGCAAGGGTTTGGTGAGTTATAACATTGCATGTTTTTCATTAATCATTCCCCTCCATTTCATTTCATTTCAAGGTTTAATTACCAACAAGTGGTTTGACCAAGGCAAACCCCCATTTACTAACAATCAACAAGTTTTTCCCCTCTTGTGTGTTTGTGATTGTAGATTTAGGTTGGAGAATTGAAGATCATTTGAAGTGCAAAGTTTTAAAGTTGTAAAGTTGCATTACAAATTTGTCATCTTCACAGAAACTCACCTACAAGCCAGATTGAGAATTTTCACGACTTGAGCCTCAAGACTACATTTAGAGATTTCAAAAATTCCAGACAGGACTAAGTCACCACCTAGGGCATCTTAGTCCTCTTGAAGGTATTTTTCAGAGATTCTTTTAGATCCAGTTCTGGCATCCAAAGATTTCACATTTTCCCTAAAAAATAGCAGCGGAACTAAGTCAACAATAAGGGTGTCTTAGTCCTCCATAGCACCTTTTGACAGCTTCTTTGCATTTATGGAATCCTCATTACATTTCCAAATTTCCCAAGTACACATACCCTGACTTGTTGTTGCATAATTTCATCATTTGCATCATTCATTTAGCTTAAATTGTTAGGTTTTATAAGTTGAATGCTAAGTTATCTTTTCTGAGCTATTGCTTGGTGGTGAACCCCTCAAACCCTAAAAGAACCCTTCCTAGGTCTTCCTTGTTGAGAATTGACTCATCCTTGAGGTCGATAGTCAATCCAATTAAGATTCCTAGGACCTTATTGAATGACAATAGGAGAAAGGTAGTTTTCTATGACCTAGGCCATATAGCATCACCCAATTTTCATATTTTTCACTGTAATAGAATGTAAGGAAAGTATGAAAACAAAGCACAACAAAAATAATACGTTAACTAGTCTATCTTCAAATTGACAAAGACAAATAAGGAAGTGATACCGAACTTCGTGCAACTTGATTCTTCAAATAGCTCTAAATGAGAAATACCTACACATAGAAGAATGAGAAAATGTTGGGGCTATGTTTAGAGGATTTCCTCAATCAATCCCCCGCTTTGGTGTTTCCACCTCCACAGACATCCAGATAAAAATTATTGTATAGAGAGATGATAAAGAGAGTATAGGAATGGAAATACCAAGCAATACTCAAACAAAAATATGTTACAATACAAATACGATAATGCAAAGGTGAATGAAAATGGTGGATATCACCTTCTCAACCACGTGCTCTTAGGGAAAATGGAGGAAGGAGTGAGCTCGTAAGCTTCCCAAATCCAACGTTGTTGCAACAACAGAGAGAGGGAACCAAGAATGTAGTAGCTTCCAACTTCAATGGTGGTGGTGATGCTTGAAAAAGTGTTGAGAGTGAAGCTAAGAGCAAGTGTGTAGACTGAATTCGATCTAGAAGTTTAGTAGAATGGAAGGATAGTAAATTTGAAGTCAAAAGGAGGGAAGAATCCTATTTGAAGTCATTCAAAGGAGCAGCAAATGTTACACTTTGCATCCAATGGAGGAGTGTAATGACTCTACGAATTTTAGAGGTAGGAATCATGTTAGGACATGAGCATGATGTGCAGACGTTCATGCGCCATGCTAGTGTCCTCGATAGAAATTCCCCCACCAACACACAAATGAGTTGCCAAGTGGACAAGGTGGCGAGTGTATGGATTGCATTATTAGATTTAATTCTGTAAGGTAGAGGGTAATGTAAATGTGCAATTTTCCTAGGGTTGTAAATTCATTCCATTACATTTTCCCCCCACTTTAGCAAGCATATGTGTCAATGAATGTGAGGTAAGGTAGAGAAAAAACTAAAAATCACATACCTGAACCATTTGAGGAAGCATACCATGATTTGACATGCTTAGACGTGCAAGAGAGATGGCTCCACAGGTACTCAGTCCTGTGGAAGGTGAACAAAATCTTTGTAGGTGCTTGGTCCTACAAAATTGGCTCCATGGGTGCTCGATCCCACAAAAAGGTGAACAAAGGCTCTACAGGTTCTCGGTCCTATAGAATTGGCTCCACTGGTGCTCGGTCCCGCATAAAGGTGAACAAAGGTCCTACATGTGCTTGGTCTTGGGGGGGCAGAAATGAAAGGCTATGTAGAGTCCGATTGACCCTTATACGTGCTTAGTCTTGCAAGGCAAGCTTGACGAGGTGCTCGGTCCTCCAAGATTGATTGTCAAAGAAGCTTCACAAGTGCTCGGTCCTACAAAGCAACATGTTAATCCATAGAAGAAACATGTCAGGCAAGCAAAAATTCACGTAGATAAATAGTCATATTTCAGAACAGACAATTGAAGGAGAAGCTTTCAAAGGGGTCCCTTGGGAACCCTTCAAGATTGCAAGGGTCCCACGCAAAGGGATGTTCCATTTGAAAAGCGATGACATTTTTGAAAATGATTCTATCAGCAAGGAATCATTATGAAAGATTCTCTTTCGTCAAGGAATCCAAAAAAAATAATAGCCTCCTCGAAGGTGAATTTACAATTCTTTTTGCTACGAATTATATTTTGAAAGAAAATCTTGCTAAGGGGGTCCTTATTAAAGGATGCAACTTTTGAAAAATGTAAAAAAAATTAGCAAGGGATTCATTGGCCATCGAATACACCTTATTGAAAATCAGAGGTAGAAGCCCCCCCTTAGGATGGTGTGCAAATTGAAGGAGCATGTGGCATCCTAAGGAAAGGAAGAACATGTAGAGATATTGTGGCCCACGATACATGACAAGATACAAATGTGTAAATGTTGTTGCACACGTGAGGGACTACACATAGGCACTACAACATCAAGGATCAAGCAAAGAAGAGAGAAATATGAATAGAAAACATAGGACATGGGGATCTGGGAATCTGGGGTCAAATCAGCTCATCAAAATAGGTAACACGTAGTGTAGGAACGAAAGATCATCAATCCTAGGAATTTTTAGATATGAAGAATAGCACATGAAGAAAAAATAAAAATTAAAAATTGGATCAACATGGAAGGGAGGCCTACATGCCCCTTAAACTTTACATTGTCCCCAATTATCAAAAATAAAGGTACAACATATAGAAGAATGATGCAACACATAGAGGAATTTTACGACACAATTTCACTCTTGTATCCAAGCACCTACAAGGGTGACAAGGGTCCTCCAAGAATACACAAAAACAAGTGTGGGGGAAACAAAATGCACACACAAATCTAATCTACAGATAAAGAAGAGGTACTCCCCTAGTCCTCATCAAACAGGAGGTCATCGTTCTCCCAATCTAGATCATTATAAGGGGACTCAGGTAGACGAGCTTTCAAGGGAAGGATAGCAAGGGGAGCACCCTCTGACTCTCCTACAATAAGAGCTAAGGAAGAAGGCCCCTCAAGGTATTCTTCACTCAACTCTTGTGAGGTAAAATTCGTTGATCTTGCAAAGATCACCAACAGAGCTGGGACATCATCGATTGAGTTAAACATGAACTTATAGAAGTGTCATGTGTTAACTAAGTGAGAGATGAAGAAGGCACCCAAGATCCATCGTCAACCTCATCAAAGGAGACGGTGATAAACTCAGGAGACACGGGGGCCACCTCCATCACTAGGACAGTGCAAGCCAAATCAAAACACTCTCCCAAATAAGGCGATCCCTTCTTCCAACCTCCATTGGAAGTGAGGTTGTCCTCCAACTTATACTTCATCTGAGGATGAAAAATCCTCATAGAGGAAATGGAAGGTGAGGAGGAAGAGGACAAGGCCACAATGGACACCACTGTGGTGTTCAACATGTCCACAGACTGAGAGAATTGAGGGGATTTCCAAAAGGGACATCAAAAGAGGAGGCTCCACTAAGGGAGTGATGAACACCTACACCCTTTTAGGGTGACGGTCACCAGCACTTGCAGGAGGAGCCAAAAGCAAGATCGAGGCGATGGGAACTAAAGCGAAAGGAACAAAAGAGGGAGGCACAGCATGATCTATCGAAATAGGAGTTGCGGGCTCCTCTTTTTCCTTCTATGAGGTAGCTTGCTCACTGGCCAGACCTTCCTCTAGCACATACGCTCGCACGCAATCCAATTTTGTCAGCTCCAGGAACTAAAACTCACCACTTGAGAAGGAGCAAGAGGCTCGTGTTCCGCCATAGGCGTATCCTCCACAACCATTGTTGGTGGAAGAGTAACCTGTAATGTGTCATACACAAATAACACCAAATAATTAAAATATGACATTATGAATAATAAATTAGAGACCTAATCAATTAGCTATTTTCCATCATGGCACAATATGTCTAAAAATGATAATTATATTCATTTCCAAATGTTAAATTTACAAGTTACATAGTTTGACATAGGCCAACTTTCCACTTAGTCAACTTAAGTTACATCATGAAGTCCATAGTACAATAACCAAGAATATGGAATTCCATGTGATTCCTCTTCAACCCTCATCACATCTGGTGGACGAGAACATGGTTCAGGCACTTTTCCACCCAACCACGAAGCTATGCGTCCCCAAGATTCTTCCTAACTCAAAGAATACCTGACCCTATACGGAATACTTAGCAAGATATAGAGTATGCAAGGTGGAATATGGCGTGTGCCTAACATCTACGTGCATTTCTATCTACATTTAGAACATGCAAGATCTATGCTAGGAAATGGCAAAGAGTTACATCTTAAAAATTAGACCATTCAACATAATGGACTACAAATGCTTGGCCAAGCATATGTTGTATACAGCTAAAATAATAGATTTTGAAAAAATCAAAACCTATACTCTCTTTTAACCCATTTTTAGCACCCATCCCAGAAGATAACCTCCCACATACATAATAAAACATACATCTTATCCAAGTTTCATAATTTGCAAACATTCAACCTGGTTTCTAGTAGTCTTTAACAAACCAATCATTTTCATGTTTAAGAATCAAACTATCTACAAGAAGAGGATGACACAATAGGGCGGGAGGTAGAAGTGAATGAGATAGTAGAAGAAGAGGAGGGCTCCTAGGCACGAGCAGACTTCCCCTTCCCCTTTTGAGAGGAGGAGGAGGCAGCCTACTATTGTGTAATCATAGAACCTTTAATTGAAATGGCGTAAGGGGAGACAAGTTAGGTCACCTTTGGTGCTATGCCCCAATTCTTGTATTTGGCGTAGGTGCAATAAAGCATTTTTTTCCTTGGAGGAAGCAGACCAACTAGGGTAGGAAAAAATTGATCTAGTGAGTAGCCCCCATGCGACACTAGAGGTTTATATCCAATATCGTGCACAACTTGTACAAAGCCCTCGTGAGAAAACTTTAAACACTTATGAATTACCAAAGCAACCGTGTTCATGGAAACTAGCCATGGGATACCTAGTTTCATTCTGAAAAATTATAACTCTGGAATGATATCAAAGGAAGCATTTACAGTCCTAGGTCCCACTAGGACTAAAAGGGTGATGGAACCAATTGGAGGGACCAAGAGTTCATCGTGCATATGTATTGTGCTCTTTGATTCATCATACCCATCCTTATCCAAGAAATTTATTAGCAGAGTCTCCTCTTTATAACATTCACATGGCACATGGGATCAACCAGAACACCAGTCACGATGTTCTCATTGATGCAAGCGAGAATGTATAGAGGAGAGGCTCTCTATTCATGTTCATAGGCAAGTCTTGTGATATAAAGGTTATAGCGGGTGATCCATTCACAAGCTGCATAGAAGGGATAGGGAGATGCATAAAAGAGGTCATGCTTAATTAATTTGAAAGGACTTCCTTGGGATACCCCAAAGGTTCAGCAGTCAGACGATGACCTATCTAGATTTCGCCTCACAATGCCTAGGGATCCTTATAACTACGCCACTAGGGGTTGTAGGTTGGGTTGCAAGGTTATGTGTCCTACAACACGCCTAGAATACAAGAGAAGGTTCCTTCAACACTATGAAATAGAACCAAAATAGTTCACATCGAGCTCACCAAAATGTAGAGGAGGGGGACCGGCTGCTTCGAGACCCCATGTCATGGGAGGGTCCTAAGCGACAAGCTACCCTGATCTACCTCAAGCTTACTAAGTTATTTGGAAAGGTCAAGTGGTTAAGGTTGAAAAGGAAAAGAAATCTAGTTGTTGTCCTTTTTTTAACTTGAATGTTTTAGGAGGTCAAACAAGTTGGTTCCTAGAGTTCAATTTGTGGCTTAGACAACTCACTATCTGAGGATGGTAGTGCAGGACACGAACTCCAGCATGACGCGTTGGCATCTAAGTGGGGCAATGTAATTCATACAGATAGAGAGTATGAGGAACAGATGAAAACACTAGGAAATGAGCTAACAAATTGACTAAGAGGTTTTATGCTATAACAGAATATAAAGAAAGTAGGAAAACAAAGCACAACAAGAAGAATACTTTAACTAGTTTATCTTCGAATTGAAAAATACGGATAAGGAAGTGATACCAAACTTTGTGCAACTTGATTCTTTGAATAGATCTGAATGAGAAATACCTACACATAGAAGAATGAGAAAATGTTGGGGTTGTGTTTAGAGGATTGCCTCAGTCAGCCCCCTGCTTTGGTGTTTCCACCTCCATGGAAAACCAGATAGCAATGATTGTATAGAAATATGATAAAGAGAGTATAGGAATGGAAATACCAAGCAATACTCAAACAAAAATGTGTTGCAATACAAATACGTTAATGCAAAGGTGAATAAAAATGGTAGATATCACCTTCTCAACCAAGTTCTCTCAAGGAAAACGGAGGAAGGAGCGAGCTTACAAGATTCCCAAAGCCAACATTGTCGCAACAACGGAGAGAGGGAACCAAGAATGTAGTAGCTTGCAACTTCAATGGTGGTGGTGATGCTTGAAAAAGTGTTGAGAGTGAAGTTGAGAGCAAGTGTGTAGAGTGAATTTGATCCAGAAGCTAAATAGAATGGAAGGATAGGAAATTTGAGGGAAAAAGGAGGCAAAAATCCTATTTAAAGTGGGTCAAAGGAGCAACAAACATTGCACTTCACATCCAATGGAGGAGTGTAATAACTTTGTGGATTCCAAAGGCAAGAATCCTATCAAGACAAAAGTGCACCACATGGACGTCCATGTGCCGTGCTAGAATCCTCAACAAAAATTCCCCCACTAAAACACAAATGAGTTGCCAAGTGGATAGGGAAAGGTGGTGTTTGTACGCATTGCATCATCGTATTTAATTCTCTAAGGTAGAGGGTAATGTGAATGTGGAATTTTCCTAGGGGTGACAATTCACAACATTACAAGATGAAAAGGAAAAAGATCAGATCCCCACAAGAAAATAGAACAACCACCAAAGCCAAAATTCTACCAAGCACAACCAGGGAGCCCACCAAACACCAAACAAAGATACATCATAAGGATCAAAATCCTCAAGACAACAACCACCAAAAGGAAACCATAAAGGAAAAGTTCCACTAGGTCGAGCAAAAACCATAGATACCATAAGGCACAAGGGAATACATCAATGGAAGGGAGATAATTAAGAAAAAATCTCACATAAAAGCACAGCCTCACATCTCTCCTCTAAAATCCCATCACCACAACCTCTGAGAATACTCAATAAAGACACAAGCACCCAAAGAGCCCACAAAATTCAATAATGATGCCCAACCAAAGAAACACACACCTCCAAGAATTGATGGGAAAAAACACTCCCAAGAGGAATCCAAGACAAATAGCTCAAATAGGGTAGAAGCATCACCCCATAGAGAAAGATTCGGCACAAGGAGTAAAAAGGATAACTCACAAAGAATGCCAAAGGAGCAACATTCGCAACACCTTCCATCACACTCCAGCCTCTAGAGAGAGCTTGAACACCACCGCCCAACGAAAAGAGCGCTTGAATAGAAACCCCTGCATCATCATCTTTAGATTCAAAAGCTCTATCATCATTGCCATCATTGGATTTCAAACCTCCAGCACTCTCGCCCGCACTCATCATATGAGAAGAGTTTTTTATGGTAACTAGTATTAGTTTAACCAACTTCCAAAATTAATTGATTTTCAAAGGTAAATAAAATTAGATTTGTTTATTTATGTAAAATCCATTTTGGTGAATATACTTAGTGTCTATGTCGTGTCTCAATTCAAATTCTATATTTTGAAGTGGTTCACAAGTTGATCTATTAAAGTTCTATCTCATTGTTGTGTATTTTGTGCTTTTGGGATGAAGTGTTTTATTCCTAATTAGATGTATCATACTACTTCGATAATTGTATACAAAATGGTGGAAAATAGAATGGAAAAAGATTTGCAGAAAGTGTTTGTGTTTTGAAAATCAAGAAAATGGAAATGAAGAGTACTTCCCCCCCCAACTAAAGGTATTAAGTGTTCTCATTTAATTGCATTGTACTTGGCGGAGGGTGAAATGGTGTAGTGTAAATATTAAAAATTATATGAAGCATGCAAAATTTAATATGTAAACATGTAAGAAAACAATTGCCATCTATGATAATTATGGAAAACTAATGTGTACTTGTAGAAGTGTAGTGAACTAAAACTTAGCTCGTGTGAAATTGATTTGAACTTCTCGTGGCGAGATTTGATGTGACCATTTATAATTATAATTGGAAATGATGATACAATTGCATGGCACATGGTAAATTATTTTTTTGAAAGGTTGTGGGATGTACGGTGATGTGATGTGAAATAAGTTGCATAGTGAATGGAAATTGAAAAAGATGATATGAATGCTACATGGGATGAGGTGGATGAAGTTGCATGTAGTGAAATGATAGTTATGAGGCTGCATGTATGGAAGAATAAAGTGTATATGGATGGATATGCAATTAATTCAGTTGAAATTTTGAAATTTATAATAGGCAAGTGCTACGAGTGCCTTCAACAACAGGTCCCTTTCTAAATTTTGTCACCTATAAGCATGAAGCTACAGGTTCCTACTGCAGCATGGACTACACTTGAAAATGATTGTTGATTTTTGTCACTTGTGTTGTGTGTGTGTATAAAAAGTGGTAGGAAATTATACTTGAGTGACCTTAGTAGGTGAGTTGTGTAGCTCATCTTTTGAGTCTTGTGGAGAACTTGTTGTATCTACTATTGAATCTTTGATGTCCAGTATAATATCTTTGTCAAAGTCACTCTCTGGTCAATAATGGTGCATTAAATAAAGAATAAAGTCATTTTTTTCCACTTTCTTCTTATAAAGTTTCAATCTATGTCCATTAACTAGTAGTGAGAATCTAATTGCATCAATTGCATGCAATTGTACTGCACCATTTGGGAATACTTTTTGTATCTCATAGGGACCTAACCATCTTATTTGTAACTTCCCTATATAGTCTTTATACCTTGAGTCATAGAGAAAATCCCAATCACCTACATTGAATTCCTTAGTTTTGATGAGCTAATCATGCCATCTAATTCTTTGTTTTTGAACAACCTCAGTGTGGTGCATAGCTCTCATCCTTATTTCATCTAATGCATTCAAATTGTGCAATCTCTCCTTTTATGTTGTTGTTAAGTCCAGTACCATTTTTTCTGTTGTCCACAGTGTTTTGTATTCAAATTCAATAGGAAGTATTGTTGTTTTCCATACACCAACTCATATGGTGTAAACCCCGTTGTAGTCTTCCAAGTTGTTCTATAGGCCCATACTGCCTTAGGCAACTTGTGTGCCCAATCCTTCCTATGAATGTATAATATTTTGGTCATAATTTTTTCTATCTCCCTATTTGTTACTTCCACCTGCCCATTAGCTTGAGGGTAGTAGGGTGTTGACTTCCTATGCCTGATCTCATATTCTTTCACCAAATTATTGATCATTTCTTATGTAAACTAGGGACCTTGATCTATATTAATTTCTCTTAGTACTCTATACTTTGTAAATATATCTTCATATATAAATTTTATCACATTTCCATCTCTTGCAAATTACAATGCTTTAACTTCTACCCACTTTGTTAGATAATATGTGCAAAATAATATATACTCTTTGTTGTTTGATGTTGGTGATATTTGACCAATAAAGTATAGCCCCCATTTATCAAATGGTGCTAGTGCTAACTGTGGCTGTAAAGGAATCTCGTGTGTTTTAGTTGGTCTTCCCATTCTTTGACACCTATCATAGCTCCTAGTATATTTCACTACATTCTTGTGGAGAGTAGGCCAATAATAGCCAATGATGAGAATCTTGAGTGCAATCCTCTTTTCTAAAAAGTGTTCCCCATAGGTTTCATCATGTAGGCTTTGAGAATATCATAGACCTCATCTTATTTGATGCAACTTCTCATAATGTTATCTGGGCATGTGTAGAATAAATAACCAGCTATCCAAGAGTAGGGAAAAAAATTGTGTACCAATTGTCTCTTTTTTCTAGGGGAGAAATGAGGTGGTATTTTTCCTACTACTAGATATTTGGAAATATCAACAAACCAAGGTGTGTTTAGAGAAAATAAATAAATGCTCATATGGAAAAGAATCATCAACAACATCTACTAAAAGAGTTGGTAGTCTAGACATAAAATTTGCCCCTACATTTCATTTACTTGGCTTATCCACTATGGTGATGTCAAATTCTTGAAGTAATAATAACCATCTGACAAGCCTACCACCAACCACTAGTTTATTCATTAGATATCTTATTTTTGTGTGATCAATGTGGATGAACACTAGATACCCTGTAATGTAGTCTATAAACTTGTTGATTGCATAGACAATTGAAAACATCTCTTTTTATATTACTATGTAATTGAGTTATGCCTCGTGTAGGTTCTTGATAATGTAATAAATGGCATACTCTTTATTACCTTCATTCTATCCAAGCACTACTCCTATAGAAAAATTAGAAGCATTTGTATGTATGTGGAAAGGCAAGGTCCAATTTGGTCCTCTCAAGATAGGTGCTTTGATTAATAGTGTCTTGAGTGTTTCAAAAGAGTGTTGACAATAAATTGTCCACTCAAATTTTACATCTTTTGTGAGTAAAACAAATAATGGGGCTGCAAGTTTTCTAAAGTCCTATATGAATCCCCTATAGTACCCAAAATGTCTTAGAAAAATTCTAATATCTTTTTTTTGGGGGGTTACAGGAAGTGTAGAGATTACTTCAATTTTATTTAGATCCTCTTGAATTCCATCCTTTGACACAAAATGTCCTAGCATAATCCCTTGAGTCATCATCATGAAACATTTCTAATGACTCAGGGATAAATTGTGTTCTTGACACCTTTTTAAGACCTTCTCTAGGTTATTAAGTGTGTCATTGTATGTGTCCCCATAAGTTATGAAATCATCCATGTATGTTTCCATGGTCATGTGTAAAATCTAAGAATATACTCACCACTGTCCTTTGGAAATTGGTTGGAGCATTACATAGCCCAAATGGAAGGAAAAATTAAGCATATGTGCCCCAAGGGCATGTGAAATTTGTTTTATCCTAGTCCTCTGGAGATATTCTAATTTTGTTATAGCCATTGAATCCATCTAGAAAGGAGAAGTACTTGCTAGGGAGTCAAGCACTTGATCTATGAATTGTAGTGGAAAGTGGTGTTTTCTAGTGGATGCATTTAATTCTCTATAATCCACACACACTCTCCACTTTCCTACTTTCTTTGGGATAATTACTAAAGGTGAAACCCATTGACTATCAAAAATAGGATAAGTGAAGCCTACATCAAGAATTTTTTGTAACTATGTTTTGACTATGTCTCTTAATGCAGGGTTCATTCTCCTTTGGGGTTGTCTTACTGGAAACCATCACTAATGTATATCTTGCGCATACACAAGTTTGGTTCGATCCCCTTCATGTCATGGAAATCCCATGCAAAGGTTCTTGTGTGTTCCTTCAGCACAATGCTCAAGGATGTTTGTTGTTCAGCAATTAATTCAATGCTAACATTCAACATTTTACCTGGCATGATTTTCGAAGTCTTGGATGTTGTTTGAACAGATGAAAATTCAAGTCCTATGTCTAGAAAACATTGTTGTGGTATAAAAGTATCAAAATTTTGGGATATTGACTCGGATGAACTGGCAAGGATAACATTCTACAAAGGATCTTGCAGACATGTCAAGTAGTCATATTGTTGCGGGTCCCTACTACAATTATTTTGTATGATGTGTGATATTAAATCATCCTCATCTTTGTTTCTTAACAAAGGGGTTCATTCAATAGTCATGAGGGTTTTCAAGGAGTATTGGTCTTCATCATCTAGTGTAGGCCAAATTATTTTCTCTAAGTCTGTATGAGGCTAGGCTGGTGGATAAAGGGATAATTTCTTAGTCACATTTCCATTTGAGATAATCATATTTCTAAACCTACTACCTATAAATGTATCTGTTGTTGCTAACCATGGTATTCATAGAATAATTGGATGGCATGCAAGGTTAAACTTTGGTTGCAATACCATGAATCCAGTGTTATGACTAAGTCTTCAATGATTCCCCCTGGTTTAACTATTGACCTATCTGCCAAATATAAGATAGTGGGTGTAGGTCTGAGGTCTATTAACTATAATAGTTGTATTGTTTCCTTGGTCATCACATTAATATCTACTCCCAAGTCAATCAACATATTTTTAATAAGAGTGTCATTTATCCTTACATCCACTATAGGACTCATTGGATCTACATACTTGGGGACAGTTATGTATCCTAACATAATGTCTACAAATTTCCCTAAGACATGTACAGTTTGGGGGCCTTTTCATCCAATGTTTTCCATGATCTGAGGTGGACATCACTCACCTCTACCCCATAAGTAGGCTATTGAATAGCATCGTTAGTATAGGCATGTTGAACAAGCATGTTATTTGGGTTAGGTGCAGGTTGAGCTAGCAGTTGAGGTTCTCTAGGTGGCTAAGGTGATGGAGTTTTTGGATTTGGCATGATGGCTTGCTATTGTGGCTGTTGATAATTCATGTTTTGGTTTTTTCATTGCTAGAATTTTTCCATTGAGGTTGCCATTGGTTTTTTTGTAGTGGGCATTAGGGTTTGTAGTTGGATCCTTGATATTTTTGTTGTGGCCGCATGTTTTTTTGTTGTTGGTTCTAATTTGGTTGAGGATTTTTCCATTGGTCTTGTGTATTTTCCCAAGGTTGAGGGTTCCAAATAGAAATTTTTTGATTGCTAGCTAGAAATGGCATACCTTGTCTTGGTTCTCATGGTTTCCTTTGAGAAATGTAGAACACTTTTCCATCTTCACCCTCCAATTCTTGAAATTTTGTTTCCCTGGTCTATCCTCAAAAATACTTGCCACTCTTTTGCACTTGTAATTAACTTTTCTCTATCTATAATTAGGGCAATATTCAGTAAGGATTGCCTCTACCTCTTCTTGTTTCTTCTTCACATGTAGAGTGTCCAATTGTTTAGCCAAATGGCTTATGATGTATCTCATGTTTGACAACAGGTTACTTAGTTCCACTCTAGAAACTCCATTAGATGTCTTGCTAATGAAAGATATTTTATCTCCTTTGACCTTCTTTGTGAAAGACCTTGAATAGTTCTTGCATGCCTTGCAAATATCCTCAAATGGTGCTTAAGAAATATCTCCTACCCCAATGAGATTAAGTGCATCCATACAATCCTCATTAACCCCTCTTAAGAATATTAGCTTTAGAGACTCATCAAAGAGCCTATTTTGGTCAGATTTCTTAAGGAAAAATTGGAATCTTTCCATATAGTCTTCCAAAGATTCATCCTCGTTTTGAGACATCCTAAAAATGCCATCTCTTCTTCTATCAATTCCTATAAAACAAGGAAAAAGGATTAAATTTGGAATTATTGCTATGGGTACTTGCAACTTAAGACTATGACTAGTTCATTGCTAAAACTTGAACTCTATAATTAACTTAACGCTACTAACTTTGACTCACTTTGGAGGATAATGCATTGATACAAACAAAACATGAAGTGTCAAACAAGATCTCATTCACATACAGGAAATGAGGAATCTAATTGAGATGACTGCAATAATGAAAGCATCTAATGTAACAAAAAAAATTAAAGTGCATAAATTAAAGTGAAGAATAGTTACCTTGAGTGGCCCTTGCTCAAGTTACTATATCCATAGAATAAACTCAAATCTAAACTCCTTGAATCAATTGAACATAACGATAAGCTAAAGCATCTTCATTGCATATCTTATTCATGAAAGCATAATAGGAAACTAACAAAGTATTGTTTGTGTAATAGAAAAACTATATCTATCATAACATATCCACATGCTATATCTACTCCTCAACCACCCAGCCAACTATATAGTTTCAAGGGAGGTTTATTAGAATGAGGACTCAAAACATAAAACTAAATGCAAATTGCCACTCCCCTATGAAATAGAGAGTGACAAAGTTTGTGGAACCAAAATTGTAATTGAAAAGATGGAAGAAGACGATTAGGACTAGAACTTCATTTCAAACGGCATAGTAGAGACGCGTATTGTGGGAACAGTCACATTGGCTTCCAAATCATTGCAGACTCCTTCTTCCTTCAATTGTCTTATTAAATGGTCTAGTGATTCACAATCATCCTCATTAATGAACACTTTCATTTTTGCAATTGTCGTGTTCCTATCATTCTGGAATCTCCCCTACATCTATGTCTAAAAGCCTTTGGTTGTGAGTTGTGCTTCCTAGTTGTTGTGGGTTACAAATTGCTTACACTGGCTTCTTAGCTGCAAGGAGTTAATTCATCTAACATATACACAATACTAATAACCATAAATTAAACATAGATCCATACTACATTCCATACACACTGACACATTTAATCATGCAATTACCGACATATCATAATCATATTTCTATTCATCAAAACCTAGTTCAAGTTGTATGAAGGACATAAAAAGATAGATAAAATTAGGAATGTATATGAAATGCGCATCTGGAAATGTCTAAAAGCATGAACTAAAACAAATGAAAACTAGCTAATACTTGGTCTCATTAGTACTAATATAAGTTTAGACTTGCATTTTACCATAACACATTTCTCTTTGCCTATTTATGAAAAATAAAATGAAATAAAGGCATCAATGCAAAGTGTAGTACAATTTTTTGACAAAGATTTTGACCGATTTTGTTACTTTTTTTGGTTTCAAATAGAGCCATTCTTTGTAATGGACCTATCTTTCTTATAAATTAAATAGAAAGCATAATATGCTAATTATGTGGGCTACATGCACAAAAATTCATCTCTAGGTGATTTTATTTGACCTCAACATGCATGACATGAAGTTGATTGTTTTGACAAATACAATTCTAACATGTGGATAGGAGACAAAAATATTGCCACATGGATGCCATGTAAGTAGTTTTCATTAGATACACAGATAAATATTAAATAAAAAATATACCCTAACGCATTGGTATGTGTGAAAAACTCTTTAGAGATAAACCTCACACTCCAAAGCAACTAAATGCATTATTCAATAAAATTAACAAGATTGTGATACACTTGTAAAGAAAGCCTTGAAAGAGCTTCACCAACTATACAATTGGAGTGATTTTGACAGCATAAAATGGTACCTACAAAATTGTTCATACACAAGCACCAATAAATAAATGAAGTATAAGCTAGAAACCATAAATGGTTTGGAAAACCCATTAGCAAGGAGGTATGGTGCGTAAACCATGACACCAAATTCCAAAACCGTCCTTGGTAAAATATCCTCTTAGCTATTTTTAGCAATATCCCTTATGTGCCATTGTCGTAAACTACCATATTTTACCACCCAAACTTAGTCACCCCAATTTGTCCTCATTCAACTAATCAAAGATGCTCTATGACAAGTGCTCAAGCTTGTCATAATTTTGGTCAAGATTCCAATGTAACCTTCCTCTTAGATGATCTTATGTATTATAAGAATCTATCATATGTAACTTCTATCGTGATGACCTTACACATACCACAAGATGCCAACACATGGCTAAACTATGCCACCACAAAGTGGAACGTCTACCTCATCATGTGAGGTCTAAATCCACTAAAAAATGAATTCTGTGTCACCTTCAAATCCAATGCTAGCTCTCTCATATAAAGAAAATATATGAAAGATAAAATAGTTAATACATACAAAATAATATTAAAATTGAACATTAAGAATGCAAGGTTGAGACACTTTTTCCCAATATTTTCCCACTTGTTGGATACCTTGTAAGAGAAAAAGAGAAACATGTAACCAAAACTACAATCTAACTACTAAGGGTCAAGAGGCTCATAGACTCATTACACCACCCAAACTTCTATAACCTCATAGGCTTCATCAAGGTATCAAGTTTCTCTAGCATCACCCTCCCATCCTCTACCATGTCATAAACAAAATGGTACTAGATATTAATATGCTTTGTCCTCACGTGAAAGGTTAGGTTCTTTGCCAAAACTATGGTACTCTAATAGTCACATAGAATTGTAATAGCTCCTAGACTCGACCCCACATTTGAAAACAATCACTTAAGCTAGATGGTTTCCTTACAAGCATGAGTAGCTACCATGTTCTCTACTTCTATAGAGGACAAAGAAACCACAGCATTTTATCATCTAATTGATAGAACCACAAAACATAATGAAAGCATATCCATTGGTGGATCTCTTATTGTCAACATGCCCAACCCAATATGAATCCACAAATCTAAAAATAGGTACTAAATGTTGATTCCCTATAAAATTATAATGATAACAAACAAAATACTCAAAATACCTTACAAATATCTTAAGACAATCTTCACTACATCTAGATGTACTTATGGTTAAGGACTCCCACTACTTGGATAATGTTTCTTGTGAATACCATAAAATATATTAAGCTATCAGCACCACTAGCATAAGTTACTCTAGTTATATCCTTCATCTATCTAGGAGAAGTTAGACACTTTTCAATTAAAAATTATTTCCCACTAAAATAGACACATGAAGGTTTGCAAGCTAACATATTGAATCTTTTCAACATTGAGTTCACATACTTACTCTAGCCAAACCAAATATTTCTATTAGCTCTATCTCTTCTAATCTTCGTCCCCAAGATGACCCTAGTTACCCCTAAGTCTTTCATCTCAAACTATGTTGAAAGTCAAAACTTCAATTCACAAATTGTAGTCTTCCTATTAACCAAAACATGTAATGTAATAATAAGGAAGCAATCATTGTCCATCTTATAATAGATGAAATAATTTGTTTTGGACCTCAGAAATACCAATCCCCACACAAATGTATCAAAGTTTTGGCACATCTTATGAGATTGTTTAAGACCATAAAAAGATTTTTAGAACTAATAAACCAAGTTTTCTTACCTTTTTTTAATGTAGTGCTCTAGCTATGTCTTATAAATCTATGTCTCCAAAGCACCTCGAAGGAAAGTTATCTTCACATCCATTTTTTGAACCCCAAGACCATACATTAGGAACCAAATGGATGTTAGTTTAACAACTAAGGAGAAAAACTCACAATAATCAACTCCTTCAACTTAGGAATAACCATTTGCAACCAATCTTATATTGTTCTTCTCAACACTACTATCTAAACCAATTTTCTTTTCAAACACCCATTTGCATCCAATAAGTTTGAGTCCAATAGGTAAATACATAATAAGTAATAAGATGTAGACTTTAATAAGTTAGTTCATCTAAATCTCTAATCTCTAATGTACTTGTAAGGATTGCATTGTTTACAAACACCATATGGAATATTGATGGATCACTAGGTCAAGTTCTCTCAATGGACCCAAAACCATATGGGAACTAGCATAAGTATGCAAATTTCACCAAATTTTTACACAACTTAATTTAAATAGCATTAAAATCATTATTATCATGGATATTGATGAATGCCTTGTGAACATTGATGAATGTCTTTAACTCTGCAAACTCGAAAAACTATAAATCAAATTCAAGTCTCTTAAAGATCAAGTATGAACTTAATGAGAATGATCTAAAGCATGGGAATGAATTGTGACCTATCAAAATGTTGTAATAAGATGTAGACTTTAAAAAGCTAGTCCATCTTAATTCTCTAATCTCTAATCTACATGTAAGGATGGGAATGTTCACAAGATTGATCACTAGTCATGAACAAACTAGCTCTCCAACTTTGCACAAACCATCTGAACAAACATTCAAATAGTCTAAATGATTATGAAAAATAAGTGTGCTCTATAAACTTTTCTTTGATAATTAATATTTCTCTTTATCCAATTAAATCCATATTAAATAGTTTTGAATAATGTCATATTGACTAACAATAATTAGTGAAAAGAGATGAAAATTTAAAAATTTAAATGTTCATATTTTGAAATCAAAACAAAGGTGGAAATATAAACTAATAAATGATAGATAAATAATAAATATATTAAAAAAACTTAATAAATACATTAAAATATGGGAAAAGACAAATACACAAATATTACCATTACAAATTTATATGGAATCGAATCCAACCCCTGATTATATTTAACACATCTTATACACCGATATTTAGAAACTTTAAAAGTGATTTAAAGTAAGAGAATTTAAAATTCATATAAAATTAAACTCAAACCTTGATAGATCTATATAATACAAGCTTTTGGATTTAACTGTGTATATTGATAAATCTAACAAATTATAACCTCAACTTTCTCACCAACTAGGTTCCAATCCTAAAAGAACCATTAAACAATTTCAAAACAAATATATCCGATCTGTAATCTCTTTTATATGATTAATTTTAGTATCTGGTTTGATCTTCAGTAATCTTGGAACACACGCACTCCAATATACGAATACAGTTCGCAGAAATAAGCATTTGCGAGTGCTTATGCATCACCTTTTAAGCCGTGTAGGTATAGAAATCATGGTCAAAAGACAAACAAATGTTCATGCACCGCCAGCTTTTCGTAATCGAATATTACCGTGAATGCAGGCATATCGACTGACAGAGAGACCGTATGCTTCTTTTATAGATTTTGCCTTTGACCCTACGTGTAGTTCACTGACGATATACAGCTGTGTCGTTCATATGACTGCTGTCATTAAAACTATCGTCATATGCATTTACTAGCGTCTAGCTTTAAACTGACAGATATCGAGTTATTAATTGCCCTGTTTTTAGGCTTACGCGTAAAGGTATCTTAAACTTACTGGAAAAAAAGGTTTTCATATTGTAACACGTCTATACTGCCACATAGACTAATTTCCTCCAAATTTATAGGAATGAATCTGCACTGTGATTAATTTTTGTTTGCCATCACGTCCAAAACTCCCCGTGCCCACATCCAGCTTTTGGGCCCCCATGTCCCATTCTGTACACTGCTACTTTTATTACATCCAAAATTCCCCACAACCAAATCCAGCTTTTGGGTCCCATTTGTGTATGTTGCTTTCTGAATTACTTCCAAAATTCCCCATACCCAAATTCACATTTTGGGTCCCATTGTGTATGTGTACTGCATTGTTTCTAATACCCAAGTTCGGTTTCTGGGTACCACTGTCTCTGCTGCATTTTCTTCAAATACCCAAATTCAGCTTTTGGGTCCCCACTGTGTACACTGCGTCTCTTCGCATCCAGTTAGGTTTCTGGGTCTCACTAGCCCATCCTCAATTCTACACCACTTCAGTCTCAGCATTTCTTTTATATGTACATAACCCATTCTGTGATGCTGAAATAGGCTTAACATTGTTCCATCAATGGATAGATTTGATGCCTTCCTCGGCTTTCAAAGGCTATATCTTCCTCATAAAAATATCAAAAACATGGGCTAGAACTTTTCAGACCATTTTCCTACATCTGAATGATCAGGAATACAGATACGGTACTTGAAGCATTTTAACCCAAAAAATAAATTAATGTTTAGTAATCCTTGTCATAAGCGATGTCAAGTTGTAGTTTATCATCTAGGTAACCTTCTAAACAGCCCTACATCATGTGGGCTGATATTTCAACCTACATTCCAAAATCCTTTGGCAGAGGTAGTGGCTAAAGAACCTCATGGCAGTTGTAGGAGGAGAACAAAACAACATCGGTGGTGCACATGATTTACTTCAAAACATTGAAATGGACGCAACGTTTCATTTCAAAATTCACTACACAGGTAGGGTTCCCTGACAAATATTCCATAAATCATATATCCTTTACACTAAAAAGAGGCACCCTAAACCCTATAATCTAAACACATGTCCTTTACAGAAAAGAGAGGCTCTACTGTTCGGATTTGATTATACACAGAGCAATAAGATTATAACATAGATAATTGCTTTATTTATGTGGGTAAAACAAACCCAAATAAAACTAAAACTGATAAAATAACAAGTTATTACTAACCCTGTCAAACAGCATTTGCTCCCACCATAACTCAATTAATTTTAAATTTCACTCCAAAATGTAACAGCCTGCCTACATAAGTTTTACATAATGTTAAATACAATACTGGACAAGCACTAAGAACACACATTCCTTTGAAACAATTGAAAGCAAATCCATCAAGCTGAAGCGAATGCAAGAAAATTGTTTCATTTGTTGGTAGACCTGAACATGTAACAGAGCTTTGCCATACAATAGACAGATCAAAAACAATGAGAATTTGAATTAAATTACGACTTCCAATATATGTCATATTGAAGTATATACATTAAGCAATTCCTAGCTAAACCTTCTATCTGTTCTATTGTCTCTCACCCTCTCTATACATGACATAAAATTTTCAATTGCCCCACGAACCCATACCACAATTTATAACTTTTTTGTGAGAGTTAACTGAACAGAATATATTGCCAAAGTGATTAGAACTAATAGCCAATGTGGAATAGGTATTAAAAAAAACTCAAAATGCAAATGCACTTGATTGAGATAATCTTCCTCTATGATCTTCTGCTTTTCTTTTATCACCATCAGGACTACACAGAAACATAAATAGGGAAAATTCGGCCTCACAAGCAGAAAGATTTTAAGGCAAATGGAATGAGGCCGCAAAGAATCTGAGAAAAATCCAAGAATTACTCTTCCTATATGGATTAAATCCACTTTATTTGTATGTAGGTGTGTCAGAAGTGAATGGGTGAATGCTACGGAAATGGCTGTAGATATGACCGCATCTTCCTAGATATAATACTTCACCGAATTCTCCAGAACTTGCTGGCTTGGGCAAAGAATTTCTTTGACTTTGACACCATTCTTGTAAATCTTGAATGTGGGTACAAAACTTATGCTCTCTGACTTTGCTGATGTCGGGTTTTCTTCAATGTCCACCTTCAACAATTATACAGAAATACATGTTACAGAAAGAAAAACACTTTGAACTTAATAAACTCAAGACTTTCATTGCATATTTGTTTTAGTTGTAAAGAAACTCATTGGGGAGACGGGGAAGGAGTTATAGCTAGCAGCCCCGCCTAACTTGCTATTTCTCACTAATAGATAAAAATTTAATACTAGTTTACAGTATGGTTTACCTTAAGGAAGTTGACAGATGGGTATCTTCCACATAGCTGATCAATAAATGGCAAAATCTTCTTGCATTGTTCATTTGACCTTGATTTGAAAAGAACTACTGCCAGACCTATAGATGCAAAGAATAAGTTAGCCAGCGTGCTACTCTTGGTTCTGACAAAACAATCTAGTGCCATGAAACAAGGATAGTAACTTCAATGATTCATTGGATTGGATGCTAACCAGGTGAGCTAATGGCTTCTTTGTATTGATCGTTATTGTAAACAACCTCAACTTCCCCACCAAACTTCATATTGTATATCTCCTCGCCACGAGACTTCTTCAACGCCACTTGAACATAAAAGAGAGATTGAGCAACTTCTTTATCTCCTGGTACTTCCCTCCTAAGAATTTCATAATCGCTTAGAGCTTCCTCCCATCGCTCAAGCTGTCAACCACCATAAATGTATATTTATTACTTATTAGGATGAAAAGAAACACTAGCATGCACACGAACACAGAGAGTTCCACATATGTCAATCAAACTAAATAAAGACATTAAGATTAACGGAAATGTTTAGAATGATCATGCACCTCTGTATTTGATGCAGCCCGTCTGAGAAGAGCCTTGGTATAGTTAGGTTGAATGCTCAAGGCTAGATTACAATCTTCAACTGACATCTCCCATTGGCCAAGTTTTGATCTGCAGGCTGCCCGGTTAGAAAGCAAAACTGCATTCATGGGATCATGTTCAAGCCCTTCCCCGTATGCTGCACATGCTTCTAAATACTTGCCAATTTTGAAGAGCTCATTTCCAATTAAACGGGCATTAGCCACAGCTTTGGCCCTTCTGAGTAATGAAGAAACCTCATGATTGCATGAATCTAATCGAGCTGCTTGCTCTGCAGCAGGAACTGCATTGTCAAATCTGGCACAAAATACCAATTTTTTGGTTAGCCATTTAATAATTCCTTCATTTGACAGCTCCCATGTTCAATTTATAGTTCCCATGTTTTCTGTTGTAATAGTTTCTTCAATTGATAACCAATCATTCAAATGTTAATTACCTTCCTAAGGCCATGTCCACCTGAGTTCGCACCATAAGAACATAAGCATCACCTATGATACCATGGAACCGAGTGGATGAAGCAACACTTGCAGACTTATTTACACTTGTTAGAACTGCATCTGCCTCATCTAATCTATGAAGCTTCAACAATGCTTCTGCTTTAGATGCAAATACCTGCAATCAAAGCCAGTGGAAGAACAATATATTATGGATGAGTCTCCTTTAAAACAATTACATAAATGTCTAAACAACAAAAATTGAGTCAGTGTAGAGCGAACTGTGTGAAAGGGAGACAAGGCATTAACCTTGAACTAATAAGTTCAGGATATGAGGAAATGCTGCAGCTAAGACAATTGTTTGTAATTAAGAAAATGCCAAAAAAATGATAGTATCCAAAGACAAGAAGATCCAATTCCACACAGATCAGACTAAAATATCTTAGCAATAGCAGAACTAATGTTTGCTTTACAGCATAGGTCTTCTCTGATTGAGAAAGTTCTAATGCACAAAAGGCCTGAAACTTTTCTTTGGATCACAATTCGTGTCAAAGGGGATTGCTACACATACTAATTTGCATCAGATCATAAATGTTATCAATGAGGATTTTTAACTGATTACTTTCCTCAGATAGCTGCTGCTATCAATGAGAATTGTTACACACAACTACTCTCCTGATATTGCATTTTTTTATAAATGTGGATTGTTACACAAAAATTATACAAATGAATAACTTTAAACCTCCAAAATGCAAGCATACCTGCGGTGAAGAGTCAGCACCAGCCACAATTGCTGCATCACTGTCCCTCAATACAGCCTTCCAATCTCCAACCTTCCGAGCTTCAGCCAGGTTTGTCATGTATTTCTCCACATTTTGCACTCTCTGAATATCAGCCCTATCTGACTGCTGCCCCGCAAGATTGAATTGCCTTCTGGCATTTTCTACTTGCCCCAATCTGCATTTATTTATTTTTATCATCAATCAAAATGCTAGCAGCATTTTCCGCGTACCCCTACAAATAAAAAATATGAAATGTAAAAATGTAAGGAAATAAACTTACTTGAGATAAAGAGATCCAAGTCTGTGATGAGCCCGACCATAGGATGGATCCAATCTGATCGCATCCAGGCATTCTTCCACTGCCTCTGCATATCTACCTAGGGCGGTGAGTGCGGCAGCTCTATTACTTCTATAGGGAGCATTCCCAGGTGATAAGCATATAGCCCTGTCATACAGTGAAAGTGCCTCTAAAAAATGCCCCTTCTTGTATTGATCATTCCCTGAATTTTTCACATCCTCAGGATCTGTACTTGCCATAGCTCGTTTCAACAGCATCGATTCTCCTACAAAATGGATGTTGCCAGTTACAACTGAATCAGATTTACCGTTTCCTTTCACAACGCTTCCGTGGCCATAGTTGACATTTCCAGATCCCAAAACATGATGTGGATGACCACCGTCTCCCTTGGCATTTCCCTTGCAAACATTGTTATTCGCATTGGCATTGTTGAGAACTTTGCCACTGGTAAAAATGTTACCAAGATTGCCATTTGGGAAAATATTTCCACCAGTAATGGCGCCACCGCCAATGTTAACACTAGCATTGGCAGACCCAACTGGTACCCTTGTAGAAACTAATCCATTATTGATTATGTTACCTGTTGCAAGCTGAGGTCCAGAAACTGGCCTGGAATTGACGGTTGTGCCATAACTTAGCTCTCCAGACGATCTGGAGGATGAGCCGCTGTAGGAGCTACCCCTCGAATGGCCCGGTTTCTTCGCATTTCCTAAACTTCCAGTGACCATCCCACCGCCACTGATGTTATTATTGGCACAATCCTTACTATCTCCAGTTGGACTGCCAAGTGTTTTGGGATTCAGAACATTGCCTAATCTAAGAGATCTGCCACCTCTTCTCACGCTTTCTGCAGTTGGGCTTCCGCCACTTGAGCTCCCCCCACTGGAAACAGAACCTACACTGAGCTCCCCTGAATGACTACTGTTTGGATGATGATTAGCCCCCGCTTTCAGGGTTCCTCCTACAATGGGGCTACTTCCGCCATTTCCTCCACTTTTGGTGGCACCGCCACCAGACACAGAACCACTTGAACTGCTAGAACTGCTTGCACCATCTGACGATTTTCTGCCTAACATCACGCTTCCATAAATAGGACTGCCCTTCACAGGAGTAGACCCCAAATTCGGAGCATCCGGTAATTTTGAGTCCACATTATTGTTGCCCGCTTTGATTGGACTGCCCTTCTGGGGAGAAGACTCTAAATTTGGAGAATCCACTAATTTTGAATCCGTGCAGTGCTTGTTTTCCTTCTTCTGAGTCACCACCTCACCCACTGCCATAGATCCAAAACTTTTCTCAATCCCCAAACCATTGTAGTCTTTCACAATATTCTGCCCTCCACCATTTCTACACATGTTGCCCTCGGTGTCTTTGCCATAACCCGACTCTTTACCTTTGTCTACCCAATACAGAGGTGCCCTTTCATCCTTGAATGTGTTTGCATTGTTGTAACTTCCTGCATTGTACTTTTGCCAGGTTGGAGATTGACCATGGTCTATATTGGGCTTGGATCCAAAAATCTTTCCGCTGAAAACCCCTCCATACAAATCAAAACCAGACCCGGTACTCTTTTTCTTAGAATCAGCTTGACAGTGTCCCATGATGGGCTGCATAGATCAGACCCAAATCCTAAATAGAGCTAGAAGTGGGATGTCAAACTAAAGGAAACCCGAAAAAAAAAATTGAATATAAGGTACCCAAAGCTCAAGACTGCAATCAATTGTGGGTGTGGAGAATATGAGAACTTATGAATCTATGAGCCCATACCAATCATAATCACAGGATTGTGTAATCAGTGCAAAATTAACATACAGTGGAGATCGAAATGGAGGTGGAGAATTTGCAATTGCAGCGCAGAGATTAATGTCAGGGAGACCCCAAAATAAAATCACTTTTTTAAGAATATGAAAGAACGACAACAAGTGGGTAACGGTGACTCATCCGCATACAAGGCCCAGGGAAACAAACGGCGCCATATCTCGTGATGTATGCCTCTCCTGATTCTGAGGCTGCTACTGCCGATACTGATAACGATAATGATGATGTTGATGCCATCCAATATAATGACATTAAACAGTACCAACAAACAGCAGCAGCAGCAGCGACCAAGAAAAGGAAATCAGTGCACACAAGCAAGGAATGAAACGAACATGGTCCAAAGGCAAAAGCAGGGAAGAAACATGTGCACAGGCGATTGAAAGATTTGAGACTTGATCTGGAGTCAGCACACCAGGACTCTGCCAACACTTTCACCTGAGATATGATGCTGCATCAATTTCCGCCACTCCTTTTTCACACCCAATGGCGCTTGCTCTTCAAGACTCTCCCTACACTGGAACACCGTAAACAAACTAGGTAGTAGATTGGAGCCTGTAAGGCTTCTACCAGACACTCTCAATAACATCAATCATACCCCAAATTATAATAATAATAACTCACAAGTACTGTCTCTGTGGATCCATGACTTGCTTGAATTGCAAGTCTGGTCCTAAGGGGCCTAGAGAAATGAGCCCCTGTGATCTTTCTTTCCTCTTCCTCCCTTGTGGGGATCAAGCACACACTTGCGAGGGGGGTAGATAATAAGTGTAACACAATCCCCCTGGCCGTTGTTGAGGCCCTCTGCCCTCACAACTAGGTATTCAATCCCCACATCCTTCATATCCTTTGTGCAATTACCAACCACTAAAAACATCAATGAGCTCTTTGTCAAGTGTAATTATTTTTAATATTGCTGGGGAGTGAGACCTATTATTATTAGCATTATTACATGATGACAATGAAGATGATGTTAGGACATGCATGAGCATGTGAGGAGAGAAAGGGCATGTGACAGGTGCAAGCTGGCCATGTGCAAAGTGCCATAACACTAGTCCTCCAAAGCTTGGGCCCCCTGTGAGTGCCCCCCTTTCAGCCCCAGCACCACCAATAAATCTCATGGTTTTAATTCTATTTTCTACCTCTTTTTACACCTGCCTGCCACGTCATGGCTCCCTCACCTCCACCTAACTATTTGACCACCATAAATGCCATCACCCAAGAAATTAACCAGGACCTCTCATGCTCCTAGAATATTCCTTCAAGATGCTTGATATGCAAGCTTTCTCTTCTATTTCTGCTTTCTTATTGTGGGAATCTAAGACTAAGCATGGGCGCCTTCTAACTTTTAAGGCCTAAATTTTGCTTTAGATAATGAAGTGGGAGGCTTGATTGCCAAGCAGCGTGGATTCTTCCAGTGGGGGTGGGGCAAACCCCCCTTTGCACTTTTCTTTAGATTGTTGGAGTCCATGCTTATTAATGGTGGAAAGTCTGGTCTTACCACCGCATATGTATTTTTGTCCCTTCCCTACATGGTATGTACAAGTGTGGGACAACCCCAACACAAAGTACATCAATGAATGTTCAATAAACCGAAAAGCGCTTTCACGACCATTTTTCAATTTTTCGTAAGTTCTTATAAAAGTATTTTTTAAATGAGGACGGACTCACATATTCAATCGCCCTCCATGAATAATTCATATACCTTGCTTACCTTCTCTTTCGAACTAAGCAATTGAACCTTGTATGTTGCCATTTCCTTACCTTGAACTCTCTTGTGCTTATCTCGTCGCTCTTTTTTTTTTAATTAAATCAAAATAGTTTATATATTAGTTTTGATGTTTCTGAATTCAATTGTGTTTTAATTTTTTCATCAATGTTTCGGATCACATCCAGTGATCCATCACGGGATAGAGAGTTGAAGAGGATGAGTGGGATCCAAAATGTTGATAAAAAAATTGGAACACAATCGAATCAGAAGCAACAAAACTATTTTCATATGGATTGTGGAAATCTAATTGCATCGATAGTTTATATATGTTAAAAAATATGTAATAATAAGAATTATAAATACTATTTAAATATTCAAATATAATAGTTAAAAAAGAGAAAAAAAATTAAAGTTACAAGAAAAGTAAAATGCAAAATATGTTCACAAAATTATACTTCAAAGTTTAAGTGAGGACAACTATTATAGGTCATTTAAAATAGACATCAAAGCAAGAGTAAGAAAGAATTTAGTTGTCCCAATTAGGTAGTTTGTTTCTTAATCTATTCACATACCAATTCTACATTTCAACAACGAGTAGTCCCAGCTCAAAAGGAATACCCAAATATCGAGTTATTTTACTGAGTTTAATATGTTACCAATCTGTGGGTACCCATTGAGGGATGGAACCAACTTGTATAATTAAGAACTTTGTCTTATGATGGGTCAACTGAGACATAAAAATCGAGCAATATAGATTCAAAATATCTAAAGTATTGTTCAATTAATTTTGCAGGAAAAGTAAGCTATCATTAGCAAAATGGGAATTAATAACCATAAGATTTTGAGGGATGGAAATATCATGTATAAGTTGTAGTTGTTTGGATTTTTGTAATAGATATCTCAATGCATCAATAGTACATACAGAAAGAAAGGGTGATAAGGGACAAGCTTGTTTGATGGAGCATTGCAAAGGAAAGGAATTAGATATGGATTTATTAACCACAACATAAGCATTGGCATCTTTGAAGAGCAATTGAACATGGACACAAATTTGGGGCCCAAAATTCAACCATTACATCATTTGGATGATAAAATTTCAACGTATTCTATTGAAAGCTTTGTCAAAATCTAATATTACAAGTATAGTATTTTGACCCAATTGTTGGGCCCATTCATAGGTTTCCTAAGCTAAGATGAGATTATAAAAATTGCATGCCTCTGAGGAATCCATTTTATTCTAGTCTTACAATACCTAGAACAACCAACTTAATTCGCATAGGCAATGCTTTGGCAATAATTTTATAGGAGGTGTTCAATAATGTAATAGAATGTTAACCAAAAATAGTGTATTCATTCTTTCCTTTAGGAATAATTTTAGTTAAACTTTTGTTGATACTTAAGCCTAAAGAACCTTTTTCGACGGCTTCCAGATAAATTAAATAAAAATCATCCTTGATGTGTGGTCACGTAATATGATAATTTTTTATAGAAAATAGATTTCATTAAAGAGTTTGATTAAAGGTTTTAAAAGGTGGCAAGGGGGAGGAGTAAGGGGGTCATGGAAAGGGGAAAGACACCTAGGACTAGGGATCAAAAGAAAATAAATAATAAATCAAAAGGGAGTAAACACATGGAAGGGGATAAGTTAACACATGCACACTAGGACTTAGACTAGGAAAGATGTTAAATGGGGCCTAAAGCACATATACAACAATAACACTAAAATGAGTGTAAATACAAAAAAAAATTAAAAAATCCAAGCAATACAACTATGGATCTTACATTTTTCCTCTACTTTAGTACCCTTATGACTCATCAAAGAATAATTATGCTAAAGCATGGTACAATAAGTTATGAAATATAAAGGAAGCATTTTACCAAAGGAGAGATATCATCTTCAACTAAATTGTGGTCTTCATTTTGCACACACTAAATATTGGAATTTTGTCATGAGACATAGAAAAAAGAGCCCTTGCAAGCTCTTCAAGAGATAGATTTCAATCTAAAAGCTTGTTGTTAACACTAATCAATTTTATTAGGAATGTGATCTTTAACTATTTTGTCAAGGGTTTCTTGCACATATGCCCATTTGTTATCTTCTTTGAAAATATTTCCATATAAATTTTGAAAGAGTAAAGTTATTTCCATGAGAATTGCATGTAAATAACCATGTTGATCAATTAACAAACATATTTTCTCTCTTATGTTTACAATTCATATAATTAAAGAAGTACCTTGGTCCTTTATTACCTTCCTTGATCTAGTGAATTCTAGCTCTTATTCTAACACCTTTCCCATATATATATATATATGTATAATGTAGGTGCATTTCAATAGAAGAAATGGAACCTTGGATCATAGAATTACTAGGATCATGTATGAGTTGTAAATTTTAGCATGTTCTAATTTCCCTTGAAGAGATTTTTCCTTGCTTGTATCTTATCATGCCATATATATTTGCCAAAAGAATGAAGGAAATCAACAAATTGAGAGAGAACATAATACCTCCAATCAATCCACAAGTCACCCTTTTGTGGCCTAGGCATGAAGTTCCAAATACCCACAAGAGCAACCACACAACTAGGATTTTTTAATGTGAGATTCATTTTGAATGAAAACTAAGATAATGTAGGATGGGAGTGGGAAAGAGAATTTGAGCATATGATTGGAAATGATCAAAAAGGGTTTTGAATTAATCAACATATAGGCAAAAACCAAAAGGGGAAGGAGAAATGAAAAAATTGTTAGAGATATAAAATTTGTCCAACCTATTAAATTTCCTATCCAATCATATTCTATAATTAGTCCATGTGAACCAATTTTCAATGTGACTTAAATGTTTATTAAACAAAGGATCAACCATAACTAATGAATTGTGATAGTAGGCCCAACTCTCAAATTCATCTATATTGAATTTATTATAACTATACCCATTATGATCATTATGATGTTCCTCCATGTTAAATTATCCTCTTGAGATCCAATCTGCAATAAGAAGATTTTAATTTGTCCAATAACAAAGGGTAACCCTTTCTTTATCATGATTGGGTGCATTAATGAAACAAAATCCAATAGTCTAACCATTGATAAAGATAAGGTCCCAAACATATCTATGTGAAGGGTCCTCACCCTTATCAATAAAATATTTAGACAACCATGCTAACCCAAAAAGACTTCCTCCACTACCATATTTGTGAGAGGTATGAAAGAAGATAACATCGCTCCATGTATTATAAAGACATAGATCAAGACAAACCTCACTTAATTTAACTTCTTGAACAAATATGATATCAGGTTTCCATTTTGTAATAGCCTATTTTTCTCTAATTTTTTATGAGCGAGAGATCCCTCTAATATTCCAAGAATTTTTTTTATAAATGATGATGATTGAGAAGGATAATTTTATATTATAATGGTATCACCATAAATTGATTGGTAAACATATCATCATCATCATTACTTTGTTGGTATTTAGAGGTGGGTATAGAGGATGAAGAAGCCTAAGGGGGATAATTTAAAAAAGAATGTGTATGGGAAGGTGATGAACGTGAGTGGAAGAATGATGAGAAGAAATGAGGAAACTAGAAGGTTCCTTCCTTTTCCTAACCATTTCCGAATTGTCCAACAATAAAATGTCCTTATAAGACATAGGTGTAATAAGGGAGGACAAATCCAAAACTATTTTGGGAGTACCAGAAGATGGTATGGATTTAGATTCAATAGGGGAAGAAAGAGAGACTTAATGAGGAAGAGAGGATTGAGAAGAATTTTGGTTAGAGGGGATTATGGGGAGAAGCCCGGTGGGGGTGAGAGGATATATTCTTCCTAAAAAGGAAATCACAAATCAAATGTCCTTTTTAGTAAAAGAAACATACAGTTGGCTTGCTTGAATAAACTATTGGTTGTTCTATTTCAAAACTTGCACCTATAAATTCAATGCTCTATAGAAAATATTTTTTTTAAATAATTTCCACAAAAACCCTAGGATTCAAACTCCTAGACTAGAAAAATTATATAATTTATGCTTGCACCAGATTAATCTACAACACTAGGATACAATGTCTTTCAAAAAGAGATGGACTACTAGGTATAAATAGGAAAGTTCTATCCACATAAGATAGTGTGAACATTATATTCCTTAAGGGTGGAACTCAAATTTCAAAGCCTAAAGACAACAAACTTGCTCGTAGATAGCCCATGTGTTGTACTACAATACCACCTAAGTATTATTAACTAACTTAAACATGCATGTTTTTTTAGTCCCCTTGCAATTTCTATTTCCCAACCTCTGTTTTCCCAGTTTATTTGAGCCCATTTGTAGAAATTTTTTTGTAGGTTCCCCTTAAGAAAAATAAAATAAGAGTACAAGTTTGGCATTCGACTATGATGTCTATTATGTCATCTAGCAAGTAAAGCTTCAAATATTTACCTTATTTTTCATGTTGTTCTTTAGGGTTTTATTTACTTGGTCTAGTTATTTCTCCATCCTTTTTGTCTTTGAGGCTTTAAATTATTTATTTTTCTTCTTCATCATTTATAGATTAGAAACCCCCTAGGTTACCCTCCAACAACTCGTATTTATTAATGTTAATTACCCTCATTCTTTCTAAAACAATTATAATATTTGTCTCCCTTTTTACCTATGGAGATGCTTCCTTAAGCTACATTAGGACACAACAAAAAATCAACTCTAATTTTAGGTCTTAAAAACCCTTCTATCATTATGTTCCAAAGTTTCACATCTTTCATTTTATGAAACCCTAGCTCCTACCTCTATTTTTTTGTTTCAATGTCATATTTTTCTCCTCGCTTCACTACAATATGATGCATATTATATTAGGTTGCTCAATGGATTTCAAATTATCCCCTAAGCCACTTAGCTCTTACTTTTTTAATATAACATCTTTTTTTCCTAAAGAATAAAACTAGGAAGTCTCCAATGCTCTTAAGTTGTTGGGTCTTTATTGTGTTGCTTTGAGATCCAAGATCTTAATTTTAACTTATAACTCTTCATGACCAAGGCCTCTTATCCTCCTCAAATTCTAGAAAATATAATCACATTAACCATGGCATGAGCATCAAATTTGGTATTCTCTTGGCCTAGGTGTCTTATATCAAAAATTAGAAATGGTTCATGAATATATTTAAATATAGACTTTTACACTAGAGAAATAAGTTCCTCTCATTTTTTGGTAGAGATCATGTGTCCAAAAATATTTTAATGACTATCTATGTTTATTTCTCTATTTATTGGGGATCTTTTAATTGTTATGAATATCTCATAAAGTTGAGGGATGAATTGTCCAAATTCAAACCTTCATCTTGGCACATCTCAACCCAAGAATACAAGAGTCTTGAAATTCTAAATCTTAAATCCCAAGGCATGTATCTGACCTTCATATGGATTATTTGGGCTATCTAAGGATATGAACTTGGGAATTTTCTTGAAGGAACATAGCGGCATTGACCAATATTAAGGGAAAATGGAGAATGGTTAACCATCACTACAAGCTCCTAATGGCTCCCTTCTTCAATAATAATGCTTCCTAGACCTATATTAGTATGTGGAAGACATGGCAGTATATTTCCAAGTCCTTAAGCTAGTGAGACACTTCACTCAAATGGTCAAAATTTCTCCACGCCCTCCATATGGTGGAATAGGTTGATTTAACATGACAATAAGCCCATGGATCTCTCTCTTAATCCAATATAGTGCCTCTTTCCTAAAGTAGTACAAAAAATTAACTATCTTTGGGATTTATCTACCCTCACATGGAACTCATGGGATCATACTCAATCATTGTTTGAAATTTCTCATCTTAACAAGTGACTAATTATCTCCTCTAATATCTACATTAAATTATTCACTCTAATCCCTTACCACTTCTTTAAGGATTGTGATCTATAAACTCAAATATCTATACCACATCAAATTCATCAATTTATAGATGTTATCTTAGTTAAAGAGAATTAAAGAATGAATTAGTTAATCATCAATATACAATTGAATGAAATGTAAAGATACAAGAAGTACCATTAAAAGAAAGAAAAATATACCTTGGAGAAACCACTTCAAGTGAAAAATCTAATTTAAATGTTAGCAAAGCCTCACTTAAGTACCCCAAAATATAAAATAAAAGAGATATAAGCCAAATAGATTTGTAAATATAGTCTTGGCTCAACAACCCCTGCAAGTCCCTTAAATGATTCTTCTACCTATTCTACCCAAAAAAAATGAAAACTCAAACAATTCCCTATGAAAAACTTCAACTATGACCCTCTAGAATGATTATGAGCTAGCAAGATAATTACAATATGTCCCTATAGACTATATATAGCTTTATACAATGTTAGATAGTTTCAGAGAGACCAAATAAATATTTAAATAAGAGAATATTTTGAGAAATCGGAATGTCATGTGATACACATCTATTATGTCACTTAAAATAAAATAAAAGGCAATTTTTTTTTTGTTGTGATTTCAAAATTGTCACCTACTACAACTAGCAATTTTTCCATACCAAGTCAAACATAATTTTTTACCTTTTGTCTTTCCAAAAACCTATATTTTGATGTCCTGTGTCATCTAATATATTTTCTAGCAGTCAAGGGATTGCCCCTTATTCCAAAACATGTCATTTTTTAAAAAAATGGGTCACACCTCCCTATTATAAAGGATTTTGGTCCCCAAAAGCTCAAAGAATCAACAAATGAGGGAGAAAGAGCCTTCAACTAATGACACATATGCTAGCTCACCTTGCACCATAAAATGCATATGAACCAAAATTTGAAATAACTTTATCTCACTTATCTAGATGATGAAATGTTACATTGTTTGAACATAGGGAAACTTTTTCAACATTGGTTTTCTCTAAAATAATGACTTGTTAACTATCACTCATCTTCCCACAAAGATTCTAGGCCTTCTTAAGCTACTCTTTGCCATGTTAGGCATACAAAATGAAGCATTTTCTAATTCTTGATAATGCAATGCTTGGTTTCTCTTCTATAAAAATCTTCCTTCTAGTTATACAAATATGTGCTATCAAAAACAACAACAAAATATCCACAAGAACAACATTTACCACTATTTCTTCAAACAATAAAACTAAAATAAAAATTTAATTTATATTTCTTACTAATTATCATGGGGGCACCCTCCTAATCAAATCCCAAACCATAAGGCTTAGGGTGATAAAACATATAAAGGCCAAGTTCATCAACCAAACATTGAGCAATTAAGTTAGCTTGTGAACACAAAGCAAATAATGCATCAAACTTAACACCGTCAACATTAATATTGATGTTAAAACAATTTTTTTTTGCTAACAAACTAGCCTTCCTACAAGTGCAAGAAATCCTAGAATCTACTTCTGAAGTATAACCAATTACCTTAATTCCTTTATTTTCAAGGGAGATATTAGGGATCTTTTTACCCTTCTTATCTTTCTTGTAAGGGATTTTTTAATGTTGTCTCTTCTCCAAAATAATGGCACTTAGTATTCTCCTTCTCTATCCCTACTTCCTTCAACCACATACTATTTTAGAAAGTTTTTGATTATCCATTTGTAATAATATTATGTTTGAAACTTATCAACAAACCATTATTAAACATATTTGAAGATCAAGACATTTAGCTATTTTTCTGATCGTATATATTCCTATTAGATTAGCATTTAATCCCTTTACTCGAACCTTATTTTTAAATGTTGAACCTTGTGCACCTTTTGTAGAAATCACATGTTCACTCAAATCTCACTAGACAAGTTTTTAATTTCAATCTCATATGAAGGTGTTAGAAAAGAACCAAGAGGGTTTATCCAAGAAGTTGGAAAATGTCATTAGACAAAATCTATCAACAATTGACATCACTTTGCATAACAAAAATCAACTCAATAATACCATCTACTAATAAATAAAAATATATACAATCTATCAATTAAATAAATTGTTATATAAATATATAAATACTTATATTCCTATAATTAACAATTTAATCAATAATATAATTATAAACTAATTATATTTTACTTTCTTTACTATAATTTATTAAAATATAGCTTATTTATTTTTAATCATAATCTAAATGACCCATTCTTATATATCTCTTTAAACTCTAATTCTTTAAACTTTTATTTAATTATAGAAATTATGTTTAAAATTTATTAATTTTATATGTGTTTTCTTTTTAATTCTACCCTTTCTTATGAAAATCCCTCTTTAGGTGCAAAGCTTTGAAATTAAAATAAATATATATAACAACTATTCAAAATAATTATGAAAAAAGAAAAAAAAAAAATCCTCCAAATAATACAAGCTCTATAATGTATGGAAATAACAAAGATAACCCCTTGCATGTGGTTGACAATTCTAAAAAGGGAATTAACATCGTAGGAATTGGAAAATATAAGTATTTAAAGAGTTTTTAAAATATTATTTTTATCTCATTAAAATATTTTATTTCGCCTTTATTGTTTTTTAATTAAAATTAGTTTAAAATTTGCATTGGTTTGGATGTAAGATTTGAACCGTCAATTTCTAATTAGCAAGAATTGATTTATTTGGCCAAGCCGATGTTTAACTGTTATTATTATTTCTTAAATGGATTCAAAATTGCTCTCTATTTAAAAAAAATATTAAACAGTTGTTTTTATAGAATTTAAATTATCTTTTAATAATAAGTTTAATTATATATGAATATTCGAATTTTATGTAATAAAGGTTAACTTTTTTAAAAAAATACATTTATTTTTATAATTTTCTATTAAAATTAGTATAAATACTTTATCATTTGTATTAATTATATTGAGAAGCATGATTATAATAGTATAAATATATATTTGAGTTTTTGTCATATTTTTTAAAGCAAAAATAAAACAAAGTAAATGTTGAAATAATAAATAGTTGATGACTTTTGAAAATTACATACAAAAATAAAATAACTCTTCAAACAAAAAAAATTAATCAATCAAAATAAAATAAAATAATTCTTTAATGAAAATAAAAATTGATGCGTTCATATATATAGTAAATAAAAAAATTTGAAGTAAAATAAAATAATTGAAAATAGAGATGTATTTAAGATATCTATACTAATTTATATTCTTCATCCTCCTAATATTTTATCCATTTACAACCATGCTCTTATTTGTAATCTAAAATTCAATCAAACTATATTGTATATATTGGAGAAGATTATTATATCTTATTAGCTTTTTAACTTTTTTGCTCTTCGTCTCTTTTATGTCAACCATAATTATTATGTCTAGAGATATTCTACAATGACATTTTACTAAATGAAGAAAATCAAGTGACAAAATAATAATTTATAATTAAAATAAAGTTTATTGAAATTATAGCTTTTGAATTATTTGCATGTGTTATATTATTTAATATTATTATTATAAAATATAAAAGTTCTTGAAATAAAAGTTAAAGCAGATGATTGGATAAAATAAATATAATGATTAAGTTCATGTTAAAATAAATAATGTTCACATGTCTTTTCTTATCTATCTACTTATCTATTTTTGTCTTCATGAATCTATTTAGTAGTTTAGATAGATATTAAATATGATATTTTTGTAGAAAATAACATTTCTTTTAAAATAAAAATAAAATTAAATAATAACAAACTGAAAACCAATATCTAAAGATTAAGATTTCTAATATCTTTTAGATAGATGTATTTAAGAGATTTATACTAGTTGTAGTCTTAATTTTTCTTGTGAAAGTTATCTCTTCTCCAATGAATTTAATATTTTTACTTTTTACTAATTCTTAAAAATATGTTAGATCTTTTATAGAAAAAAATAATTTCTTGTAATTTAATATTTACATTTTTAATGTTTTATTATTATTTTTAGATGCTAGCTTATCGTGAACATCTTTTGTAAAATCTTTATTATCTTTAATTTAATTGCAAATAAAAAATATAGTTTTTACACATAATATTCATAATTTTAATATTTATATTTGTGTATAATTATTATCTATAATTTTAAAGTAAATAAAAAATATTTAAAACATTCGAAAATAAAAATAATTAGGACATGTTTATGGAAGAGATTATTGATATTTTTTATAATGTAATTTTAATACTTGTTAAACTATAAATAAATAAAGGAGATTTTTGTAAAAGCTTTGTAAGGAGGCAATAAAATATTGTTGCATTTATAAATTAAAAAATATATTTCTTCTTTAAATTATAATTTAAAAAAGAGAGATTGATAATAGAGTTTCTAAGTATAGATAATTTATAATTTAACTTGTAAGTCATGCGATATTCAATATTTAATTTTATGTTAAATGAAGAAGAAAATTATAATTTGGTATTAAATTGTATTTGTTTCATGATTGAAATTGATTAATGTTTATCTGTATTTCATCTTAAAAAATAAATAAATTATCAACCCTTTGAAAGGTCACATCTACATTTGTATGGATGTGGGCTTGATCAAGTACAATGTGCACTCTTGTTTCTTAGTTCACCTTGCTCCTCTAATTGTTCAAGACTAGCAATATTTAAAATACTTTTTGAGGGTTGTTGGATCATAAGGGGACAAGTTCTCTTAGGTCAACCCTCAAGGAGAGACCAATTTTTTAATTGCACTAAGATCAATAAATAACAGAGAAACATACAAATGCCCTAGGATGATGTTGCTAGATTTTTGTGATAAATAATAAACCAAGGACCTAATACCTATGAATTAACCATAGAACCAAAAAGATATTATAATTTTATTTTGTGCATTACTTCTTTTTTTGATACATAAGGGTCATGTTTTATTAATATTTAAAACCGAAATACAAACATTTGTCATGCAGGTAATAAGGCAATTTGAAAGTATGTTATCCACCATTCCCAAAAGACAACTTCAGCTACCAACCAAATTTCCTAATCGAGCCACTAAGATCTTCATCCAAAATTATCCCCACTAAAACATTTTAATGTCATTTATATAGCCAAGACTATCAAAAGTTGAGACATACCAAAAACTAACACCTACGAGCCAAAAAACGAACCACCACCCAACTTACAGGAATTTGTTCAACCTTGCAAAATCTTCCAATTCTTCCTTCCAATCCTCACTATCAACCACCATTAGCCCAAAGAAATTTTTGAGAAAAACCATCGCGACCTCCACAATCGCTCGATGTCGCATCAAACTAGGTCCCTGCAAATCCAATAGGAATGGGAATATCTTCACCATGTCCTTTGAGGTCACCCTCTACACATCACAAGGCCTCAGATAGCCTCTGCCTTCAACCACCACACGAAGAACTGCATCCACACCTTCAAAAAAATTCGCTTTAAACATTTTAACCAATAAAAATTTTGCTTCCACCTTCGGCACAAAATTGTCCAAAAGAGAGGCTAGGAAACGGGAAGAGACATGCAAATTGTCTCTCCCGTAATCTCTTCTTTCCAAATGGCTGGAACCCAGAACCATTTTCACAGCCGCAAGCACCAACGACTCATAATTCAACAGTATTTTCTTAAGCCTTTGTTCTATGACTTCCCTAAAAGAGGCCTGCCTCTCTGAAGACCAAAGCGAGATGGAAGTGTCGGCCCCAAACCGAGCCAGGCCTGCCACCGAAACCTCAATAACAAATTTAGAAGACTTCGCCATTCAACCCCACACCAAAAGCTCTCAACAGGAAAAAAATAAAACACCACAATCGCCACACAAATGCAAAGAACACTTAATACCAAAATGAAAGCCCATAAAGCAATAAATAAACCCAGACCACAAAAATGCTGCCAACCTCCACAAATCGTACCCCATCCTACGTGCAAGATGTCTTAATTGAGAAGAGAGTTCACATCCCATTAAAAATAATGATCGTCTTTTCATAAAAATGAGTGCCATAGTTGTTCTTCACCGTACGCCCATCTTGTCGAAAAGATAATCCCTTGCCATCTTGCCTTCAAAACCACCAACTAGGATCAAGAGACCCCCAACCTACCACCAACGTGGCAACTCATGCCACCTCCCTCTTCCACCATGGAGGGACGCCCACCCTACCACCCACTATTCTATGCAATACTTAATTCGTTAATTATAAATTTTAAGAAGAGTGTACATATATATGCCTCTTGGATGTTTGGGTGAGTATGGCACATGTCCAATAATTCATGAACTAATTTCCAATTAGGACATGAGTTGACTCAGTCAAGTGAGAAAAGTGACCCTTGATTAGATAGAGGTTCATCTAAATGTGATCAATCAAGAATTGATGAGACAATAATGGCACTTGATGATCTCAAATCAAGGATCTGACACATATCATTATTAGCTACCTAAGTGAGACACAGTCATCTTAATTAATATTATTAAAATAAGTGTAATATTACACTAACATAAATTATCCTAGGTGAGATATAATATTATACCAACAAATGTAATGCATAATTATATTTTTTTCAAGTGTTCCAATTGAAGTGTTCTTAGGATGCTCCTTCCTTAAATTTTAATGATTTTCAACAATGCTTGTAGATGATAAATGTAATTGAATCCTTTGAATACAAGAACAAACAATTATCACACAAATACTATTGACCCCTTTTACATTGGTTTTGGCATTGATGTCAAGGGTTGTTTTGGCATTTACAGTATTGGCATTCATTGAAGGGATTATGAGACAACATTATGACATTCACTGCATATGGAAACATGGTCAGATTGGTTTGGCACATATTTAGGTGACACATGGCAGTAATATTGGCATATAGTTTTCCAGTAATATTTATCATATCTTGCAAGGTTTTGGACAATCATTTTGCATTTGATGAGATGTTGATATATTATCATATCTTTGATAAGATATCAAAATATTATCAAAGTCACTTCTATGGTATTGATCTCTTTGATCATGGGCATAACATTATTACACTTGTCTTGGAATAGTTGGGAGTGGCATCATATGAGTATAAGGTGATAACAAGGTTTTTGACTTTGTAAATTATTCTTATTATCTACAAAGGCAGTGTGATTACTTTGATCACTACCGACATTATATGGAATTTATCAAGTGTTTTGTTTAGCAATGATTATATCATGCTTTATTTTTACATGGTCGACATTTTTGTATTGGGCATTAGTTAACACTATAATCCTAATGAGTATTGAGCACATGTGATAGTTGTCACCACTTTAAGATAAGGGTTTTGGTTTCAATGTGATAATTCATATATTACATTTGGTTCTATTTCAAGTGGTTAACCTAACTAGCAGTATCGACAACTTGTAACAAGTAAACAGTGGCATTGTGAACAAAGGAGTTACCGACCCCATTTAGGGCAAACAAGAACTTTCAGTATCAGGCATTAAGCACATTCAAGTGTTATTTTATATAAAGTTAGAAGCTTGGTTAATGAGATTTCGAGCTTAGGGTTTGAATGATAATGATTGCTTTTGAATATTCTAAGTAATCATGGGTTTTTTGAAGTGAAAAAGCTCGATTTTAGCAGTGAGCAGTGGGAAAACTGAAGCTTGAAGCTAGACAATTATTTGTCACCATAGTTCAAGGGAACCACACAAGATTTGGGATTTTGCAAATCATTTTTCAGGTGATATCTTTCTTGGTCGTTGTTGTTTTTATATTTTCTTGATAGTTATATGATGAAAAGAGTATTTTTTTATTGAGCAAGAAAAAATTTGTTTGAGCAACCCTAGCACGGGTTCTTGATAATTTGCAAAGATTTGTTATATTTTTTTGAGCATTAATAATGTGGGCATTTCCTTTAACTCATATGCTGATTTGGTTAAAGCATGACAGTTGTTGAAGAAGTTGAAATTTCATTTGTGCAGTTACTTTCAATTTTGAGTTAAAACTGACCAAGGTATGGTCCTTTTGCACTTTACCAGGTTAATGATTGCCTTATATGCAGTATGCAATGGCTCAACTTGGATTTAGACTGTGGAAAGAGAATTGAGAAAACATCAAAAGTCATACTGTTTTAATTTTGAATATCCTGTCAAAAAGAGAGGTTTAGATGTTGAAACCCTACTGTAGAAGTTTGATAAGATGTATTTGTAAATGTGTTGTTAAGAAGCTTTTGTGTGCTTAAAAGATAAATGAATGAGACAGTGAAATATAATTAATGTTTTTATGCATTCTAGACTTCGAAAATAATGGAGTTTGGAGGACATAGAATGCATTAAGGTTGTGAGCCAATATGTTTTTTCAATGAAACAAAGTGATCGTCTATATATTTTTTTCTATCTTATTTGCTAAAGCAAGTTAAATGCCAGTGAGGCATTTCTTATTAAGCCAATGAGGTAATTCTTATTGAGCCAGTGAGGCAGTTTTGTGAGTGGTTTTTTATCCCTAGAGGGTTTTCCACTCATGAAAACAATTGTGTTATGATGTGATTGCTTTCTCTGAATATCTTTGGGTTTGCTCAAGTATTTCACATTTAATTGTTTTGATGTTGCATTCAATCAATGAATGATTGTATCATTGAAATGCCATGAGCATAAGTTGGTGCAAACTTGATTAAGTCGAATTGAAGTTTTTGATGTTGGAACAAGCTTGAATGCTCTGCATACATGATGTTGCACTTAATAGTTAAAGTGTTCAAATCTCACATATTATAAGATCAAAATCTTGAAAGGTTAACTCAAGGTTTTTAAATTTGTCATACCACTGATTCACCCCCCTCTTGGTGGTATTGTACTCCAATAAGTGGTATCAAATCCATACCCTTGCTAAAATTTTAGCAAACTTGAGGGGTTCCTGGTAGCAGAGTACTTGTTATGGGAAATTTAGGAGGAGAAGAAATAATATTTATGGCTAAGATCTACTCCACTGAAAATCTAAAAGATAAAACTGCAAATCAATCTGAACTTGACATAGAAGAAGTTGACTTTGAGGGTGAACTAAAATGTGCTTTAGATGAGATAAAGAAACTTAAAAAGGAGGTTGTCATACAAAAAAATCAATCTCAAAAAGATTTAGAAAACTTGGTTGATTATACTAAAAAACAAGTTGTTGATTTAAAACTCTGGCTTGAGGAAAATAAAAGAGTTTTAGAGGTCGCCAAAATGTAGCTTGAATGAAAAGAAAAAGAATGATGCACCTTAGAGGCAAAAATAGTTGCCTTAAGGAAAAAGGTGGACAATAGTGACAAGCTTACTGATCTTTTAGGGAAACAAAAAAAATTACAAGGACAAAACTGGTCTAGGTTTTATGGAAGGTCAATGCTCATATTCTAATGAGTATCATCATGCTAATACAAAAATTGTGAAACCTTCAAACAACAACAAGAGTTCTCCCTCTAGGAGTAATCTATACCTTTATGGCTATTGTTTTAAGTGCTCTCAATTTGAACACGAATCAAGTGAGTGTAAGGTTACAACTCGTCGGAGACCTAGTTTTCTAAATGGAAATTTGTTTTAATTTTTGAACAGATTGAAATGTTATAATTGTGGAAACCTTGGACATATTGCAAGTTTTTGCAGATCTAATATGAATATGCAACAAAAGAAAACTTATACTTTTCCCATAACATTATTCAAAGAAGATAAAATAAAGCTTATTTGGCAGCCCAATAAATTTGACAAAAACATTGAAGCTATGTTTGTGCAAACAACTTTTCATATCAAAAAGGAGTTGTGGGTTGTTAATAGTGGATGCTCTCACCACATGATTGGTCATAAGAGCAAGTTCATTCAATTTGAGAATTACATTGGAGGTTCAGTTAAATTTGGAAATGGGGTGATCCCAAAATATTGTTTTACAATTTTTGGCCAAACTAGACACTAAAATATTTTTTTCTAACTAAATCTTCACTTTCAGGCACCTATAGTGGCTAAACCGTGAGGAATTTGAAGATGATGCAAACTAATGATTTGTGACATTTTTTCTATAGATTCTAAATATATATTTAAGATATCTATGCTAATTTATATTCTTTATCCACCTAATATTTTATCCATTTATAGCCACACTCTCATTTGTAATCCAAAATTCACTCAAACTATATTGTATATATTGGAGAAGGTTATTATATCTTATTAGCTTTTTTGCTTTTTTGTTTTTGGTCTCTTTTATGTCAACCATAATTATTATGTCAAGAGATATTCTACAATGACATTTTACTAAATGAAGAAAATCAAGTGACAAAATAATAATTTATAACTAAAATAAAGTTTATTGACATTATAGCTTTTGAATTATTTGCATGTGTTATATTATTTAATACTATTATTATAAAATATAAAAGTTCTTGAAATAAAAGTTAAAGCAGATGATTGGATAAAATAAATATAATGATTAAGTAAATGTTAAAATAAATAATGTTTATGTTTATTCTTATTTATCTACTTATCTATTTATGTCTTCATGAATCTATTTAGTAATTTAGATAGATATTAAATATGATATCTGTGTAGAAAAATAACATTTCTTTTACAGTAAAAATAAAAATAAATAATATCAAATTGTATATGGATATCTAAAGATTAAGATTTCTACTATTTTTTAGATAGATGTATTTAAGAGATTTATACTAGTTGTAGTCTTATTTTTCTTGTGAGAGTTATGTATTCTCCAATCAAATTAAACTATGGATTTAATATTTTTACTTTACTAATTCTTAAAAATATGTTAGATCTTTTATAGATTTTTTTTTCTTGTAATTTAATATTTACATTTTTAGTGTTTATTGTTTATTTTAGATGCTAGCTTATCATGTACATCTTTTGTAAAATCTTCACTATCTTTAATTTAATTACAAATACAAAATATAGTTTTTACACATAATATTCATAATTTTAATATTAATATTTATGTATAATTATTATCTATAATTTTAAAATAAATAAATAAATATTTAAAACAGTTGAAAATAAAAATAATTTTTTTTTTTTTTTTTTTAGATAAGCTTAAAATCTATATTCTTACATTTTTAAGACATGTTTATGGAAGAAATTATTATTATTATTTATAATGTAATTTTATACAACTTGCTAAATTTTTATAAAAAAAATTAAACGAGATTTCTCTAAAAGCTTTGTAATGAGACAATAAAATATTGTTGCATTTATAAATTTTAAAAAATATTTCTTCTTTATATGATAATTAAAAAGAAGATTGATAATAGGGTTCTAAGTATAGTAATTTAACTTGTAAGTCATAATATTTAATGATAATGAATATTCAATATTTAATTTTATGTTAAATGAAGAAGAAAATTATAATTTGGTATTAAATTGTATTTGTTTCATGATTGAAATTGATTAATATTTATCTATATTTCATCTTGAAATTAAAATAATTGATCAACCCTTTGAAAGGTCACATCTATATTTTTATGGATGTAGGCTTGATCTAGTACAATGTGCACTCTTATTTCTTAGTTCACCTTGCTCCTCTAATTGTTAAAGACTAGTAATATTTAAAATACATTTCGATGGTTGTTGGATTATAAGGCCCAACAAGTTCTCTTAGGTCAACCCCCAAGGAGAGACATTTTTTTTAATTGCACTAAAGATCAGTAAATAACAAAGAAAAATACAAATGCCCTAGGATGATGTTGCTAGATTTTTGTGATAAATAATAAACTAGGGACCTAATACCTATGAATTAGTCATAGAACCAAAAAGATTATAATTTTATTTTATGCATTATTTTATAGATTTGATTTTTATAGTGTTACTCATAAATCATCCAAAACGTCTAGAAAAAAATATTTTCATCCAAAAATATATCATTTGGATGATCTTTTTTAGTTCACTTATTTTCTTGTTGTACCACATGTATCTCTTGTTAATGATATTTTACAAACACGTTACTTGATTGGTTCCATATGAGGTGGCTTATCTTTTTTTTCATACATAACCTCATCACAAGGTCAATATTTTGGTAAACATGAACAATATCTTGGAATACATCATATATTTTCATATGATTAACTTCATCAAGTGAGGGAATTATGGGAACATGAGTATGCTCAATGACTATCTTCCTTTAATGTATAAGGTCTTTAAAATTATGCCTAAATGTAATGAAAATTTCTATAGAATGTCCTTATGTGTGATGATAGGAACAAAAGTACTTAGACCTATGTGGTGTGAGCTTAGATCGATCCATTATTTCGATGAGAGGTAAGATAATGAGATTATGTTGCATGATTTTTCATAATCATGTATGTGGAGGCTCTTCCAATATGGTGAATTATCTAAATAACTTTGGTTTATAATTTTCATTATGATAACATGGATATTTTCAATTACATGAATTTCATTACCCTCAAATTTTGAATCAAATAATGATGTTAACTCATCCAAAAAAGGGGAGAAGTGCTATAAATACATTGGTATAAAATGGGATCTTCTAACAAGGCATGCTCAAACTTGTACATACAACAACACATACATTTGAAATTGAGAGATGAGGTATGCAATACGCTTAGATTTAAAAGATCAAAAGTAAACCATCCATAAATAATATTGAAGCTCATCATTCTCTAATATCTAGATAACATTAAAGTAGCTACAACTTGAAATATAAAAAATATAATTAATTGGCTCTTCATCCTTATGTTTTTATTGAATGGATTGAGAAATATAATGTCCTAGGAACAATATTGTAATGAGAACATTCCATGAAAGCACTATCCAAGTCCTTAAATGAAGTTATAGAAGCATGGGGCAATAAACAAAACAATGAAAGTGCATGATTACTTGAGCTTGACTAGGAACACCTTGGTGATTAATTGATCCTCATAAAATAAGGAGGCACATAACTTGGAAGTAGTGTACATATAATTAATTGAATCTACCATTATAATATTTAAACTAAAGTTTCATAAATACATTCGGTGATGGACAAGTCAAATTATCATATGACAAAGGATTGTGAAATATTTTAGTAGTGTTATCTTGTGGTTGGACTCTTTGTGCACAAGTATTGACATACCATTATACATTATCAATCCTAGTGACATGGTAACCCACATAAGGTAAAATTTGATGCTCAACATGTCTCATATTCATATGTGTGTGCATCATATGTTGAAAATCAAGATAAAACTTTACAATGAAAATATGTAAATAATTTTATTTATCCAAATAAATAGATAGCAATACATCATAGATGAAAATATACTACAATATAATTGTAAACCATAACTCAAGAATTACGTGGAGAAAACCTTGCGGAAAAAAAATCCACACCCAAAGAGATCCAAGACTAGTATTAATCCTTCAGATGAGTTACATCAATATAATTTCTCTCTCTTAATCACTACAACACTTCATGGCTTCAACAACGTGTAAATTAACTTGTTTTTCCTTCAACTCAAGCACTAAATATATATGCATTAGATAAACCACGACTCACAAATGGTTTCTAAAACCATTTAGCATAAATCACAAAAAAAAAGAAACTTCCTCTTCCAACTTGTGATTTTATCCACTTTTTAGTAATGTGCTCATGCAAACTAAAAAATATTCCTTATCTTCTCCAAGCTCACATTTAACTTCCCATTTTTCATGCTCTTTCTAATATGACAACTAAAAAACACTTTGCAAGTTGTCATATTTGCATTTAGAAACTTTCATGACAACTAAAAGATAATTGTAACAAATTGCCAATTAATAACTAAATACAAAGCAAGATTGAGACATTTACTCAACATTCTCCCACTTGTCGAACACCTTGCAAAAAAGAATAAAGGGAAACTGAATAAATCAATCTTTAGAATAAGGCCAGCCCATGTTATCTCTACACCAACTAATTTTTTTTGTGCTCACTAGTTTAGTAAGAGAATTTGAAACACTTTCTCTATTTAAGTGTTTACTTTTTGTAAAATGACTTTGCCACTCTCAACCATTTCTCAAACAAAGTGATATATACCATCTATGTGCTTCGTGGTGGGCATGATACATTGGTTTTTAAGCCAAGCATATGGCACTTTGATTGTTACATATAATTCTTACTTGTTTACACTAAAAGCCAATACTTGAACACAATCTCTCTAACCACACTACCTCCTTATAATCATGGGTCACAACCATGTACTTTGCATCTGTAGTGGAAAATGCAAATTAAGGTTATCTTTTGCTCATCCAACTAACTGCTCCTCTAAACAAAGTAAAGACATAGTCACTTGTGGACCTTCTACAATCTAGATCACCACCAAAATCTGAATCAGCAAAGCCATGCAAATCAATCACCCTAATCATTTCATAAGATCCATGATAACAAATTCAATGGTTATAAGCCCCACATAAATATTTTAAAACCCTTTTCACATATGTCCAATTCTCTTTACCAATATTTTCCACAAATCTACTAAGAATTCCCACTACTTGGGCAATATCAATTCATATATAGGTCATAACATACATAAGGATTCCTACAACACTAGCATATGGAACTTTATACATCTCTCAAGTTCATCACCTATTTTAGGGCATTGTTCTAGAGATAGCCTAGTGCCAATTGGAAAATGAATATTAATTGGTTTACAATCATGCATGTGAAAACAATACAAAATAGTGTTAACATACTTCTTTTGATTTAACCATAATTTTTTGTTAACCTAATCCTTATTGATTTCCATACCCAAGATATATTCTGCGACCCCTAAATCTTTCATATCAAATGTACCAAATAACTAACTCTTAATTTTCTTGATCATTCCCGTATCATTCCCCATAAATAACATATCATCAACATATAGGACAATGATTAGTAATCAGCCATCAATTAATTTAAAATAAACACAATGATCTTCTCCACTTCTAATAAATTCATGATTCAATGTAAAGGCATTAAATTTATGATACCACATTCTTGGTGACTGCTTCAAATCATACAAAGATCTCTTTAACCTGCAAACCAAGTGTTCTTGTCCCTTCACAATAAAATTATTAGGTTGTTTCATAAATATTTCCTCATCAAGATCCCCATGTAAGAAAGTTGTTTTAACATCCATTTTGTCTACTTCTAAATCAAAAGCAATGGCAACAGATAACAAGAATCTAATGGAGATTAGTTTAGCCACAGGAGAAAAAATCTCACCAAAATCCACTCCCTCAACTTGGGAGTAACATTTTTCCACTAACTGAGCCTTGTACCATTCCAACTTACCATCTACTTTAAATTTATTTTTAAATACTCATTTGAATCCAATGTCTTTCCTCCCCTTAGGTACCTCAACTAGATCCCATTTGTCACATTTTTCCAAGGCCTTTATTTCATCTTTTATTGCCTCTAACCAAGAATCATGCTCATTTGGAGATAAGGCCTCTTTCACAAATCTAGGTTCGTTGTCAGTACAAGATAAAGCAAAAACACAATGAAAATCAAATGGAATATATCCATACATATCAATAGGATTACATTGTCTAGTGGATTTTATTAGAGGTGTAACAAGATTCTCTAGTTGTTCCTCTTTATAATTCTCTTACAATCCCTGTTCTTCACTTTCATGTTCATCATGTTGTTCTACATGTGCACCTTCTTGTGGTTGTTCTACTTGTGTATCTTTTTGTGGTTGTTCTACATGCGTATCTTTTTGTGGTTCAACCTTAATATTAAAATGCACCATTTTTTTAGGCTTTACATGAGGCTGTTCATCCTTTTTAAATTCCTTAAGCCCCCTAAAAATTATATTCTTAGAATATATCATTTTCATTGCTATAGGATCCCAAAGCTTATAACCCTTAATGTTCTCGCCATAACCCACAAAAACACATTTGTTAGCTTCAAAATCAAGCTTAGAATGTTTTTCATTAGGAACATGAACATATGCCTCACTACCAAAGACTCTAAAATGAGAAATTGGTGGTCATTTATCTATCCATACCTCATAGGGAGTTTTATCATCAAGAGCATAATTAGGTGACCTATTAACCAAATAACAAGCAGTGTGAACTGTTTCAACCCAAAAGCATTGTTCAATCTTTGCACTACTCAACATGCTTCTAGCTCTATTTATTAAAGTCCTATTCATCCTCTCTACCACTCCATTTTGTTGTGCAGTATATGGAGTTATTTTTTGCCTAACAATCCCTGCATGCTTACAATAGTCATCAAAGACCCTACAAAAAAATTCACCACCATTATCTGTTCTTAAAACCTTTACTTTTCTATCTGTCTATTTCTCAACAAGTGTTTTGAATTCTTTAAATATAGAAAAATAGCATATTTTTCCTTCAAAACGTAAACTCATGAATATATAGAATAATCATCAATACAGGAAACATAGTAGCAAGAATTTCCAATAGATGATGCATTCACAGAACCAAAGACATCACTATGAATTACCTCCAAAACTTGTTTAGCCCTAGTACTTCCAAGTTTAAATGATACTCTATGTTTCTTTCCATACACAAGATGTTCACAAAAACCAAAATTAGTGGAGTAACCTGACAAACCATCAACCATCTTTTTATTTATGAGGGTTTTGAGACCCTTTTCACCAATATGACCCATCTTGTAGTGCCACAACTTACATGATACAAAGTTATTAGTTGCATTAACAAAGCTATAGAAAGTAGAAGCATTAAGTCTAAATATGGTGCCACACCTATTTCCTTTAGTTAAAACCAAATTCCCTCTACTTAACTTGCAACCACTCTTTTCAAAAGTAACATGCACCTTTGAATCATTCATTTTAGATACATAAATTATATTTCTAGCTAAACCATGGATGTGAAATACATCTTTAAGGGTTTTAACCCTTCCATCACTAAAGATTGATTTTACCTCCCCTCAACCTACAATTTTTCATGTGCTATTATCCTCGAGGAAAACTCCCACCATCATAAGTTGAATATGTTGAAAACCATTCCTTATGAGGAGTCATATGGTAGGATGTACTTGAATCTATTAACCAAGAGTCATCATTAGTCATATTAATAGAAATAATAAAAGCATCAGTAGCTTCATCATTAGAAGATTTATCTATAGAGGAATTGTCATTATTTTTCTTTTTATTCTTACATTCCTTTTTGAGATGCCTCCATTTAACATAGCTTCAACACCTCAATCTATTGTTACCAGGTTTTATTTACCTTCCCTTTGACTTATAACGATCCTTAGACTTATCCTTTTCACCTTTCTTCTTGTCCTTACCTTTCTCCTTAGACATACCTTGTACATGCAATGCATATTTAGACCCCTCTAAAGTCCTCCTCATTTTCTCTAAAAGTAGAGTGGCAACAAGTGCATCCAACTTTAGATCATCTGGAAAAAACCAGTGGTTGCAACAATAAGATTATCCCAAGATTTAGGTAGTGAACATAATAGTAAAATACATTTATCCTCCTCGTCTATCGTTACATTAATTGACTATAATTGACTTAAGATTAGATTAAATGAATTCCAATGTTCTGCAATCGAGTCTCCATCATTCATTTTAAGAGAATATAACTCTTTCCAAAAATAACTTGTTAATGAGACTCAGTTTGGTATATCTCTCCTAGTCTATTATATAATTTATATGTTGTAGTCTCATTAGACACATTTAATAGAATAAAATCAGATAAACAAAAATGAATAATGTCACAAGACTTTTTATGTAATTTAATCCAGTCTTCATTTGAAACACTATCTAGTTTCTTCATTTTATTAACAATAATTGATTGATCTCTTTCTTCCAAGAGATCCTCCATCTTTAACTTCCAAATCTTATACCCAGTACCGTTGAACTTTTCAATGTCCAACTAAGATGAGCTAGCCATGATCTCTTATCACACTAAATCTGAAACTACAAGAAAACACATCACACCCCCACTGCAACAAAAAATCCAATCAAACACTCTAAAAAAGGTGTCCCCTTCTGTAATCAAGCCAACTTGGCTCTGATACCAAATGTTGAAAATCAGGATAAAATTTTATAGTAAATAATTTTATGCATCCAAATAAACAAATAACAATAAATCATAGATGCAAATAGATTACAATATAAATGCAAACCATAACTCAAGAATTAAGTGGGGAAACCTTTGTTGGAAAAAACTCCACACACAAAGAGATCCAAGACTTGTATTAATCTTTCAAATGAGAACTACATCAATACAGCTTCTCTCTCTGAATCACTGCAACAGTTCATGGCTTCAACAACCTATAAATTAACTTGTTTTTCCTTCAATGCAAACACTAAATATATAGGCATGATAGAAACCACAAATCACAAAAGGTTTCTAAAACCATTTAGGCATAAATCACAAAAAAAATAAAAATATTCCAACATGTGATTTTATCTACTTTTTAGTAATGTACTCATGCAAACTAAAAAATCTTCCTTATCTTCTTCAAGCTCATATTTAACTTCCGCCTTTTTCATACTCTTTCTAATTTGACAACTAAAAAACACTTTGCAAGTTGTCATAGTTGCATTTAACAACTTTCATGACAACTAGAAGATAATTATAAATTTCCAATTAATAATTAAATACAAAGCAAGGTTGAGACATTAACTTAATATCAACTCAACATCATACATAACATAGATGAAAGATGAGAAAGATGTGCCATCAACTAATGATACCTTATCGTCACATATACCAAGTAAAAAATGTAAAAGATCTCCATATTGTTCGTCATCCTTATGTATGTCTAAATCTTAAACTAATGATACCTTATCCTCACATATACCAAATAAAAAATGTAAAAGATCTCCATGTTGTTCTTCATCCTTATGTATGTCTAAATCTTGTGCAATATGGGATGCAAGAGAGAGTGCTCTTCACATGCTCAAAAGTAAAATGTATGAATGCATGTATAAATGGGAATGAGACCAAGGAATAAACCCAACTTTTATACTAGATTGTACTATTGTCGATAAATAATTGTATTAAGACACTCCATCAAAATAATCATCCAAAATTAAATAGAAAACAATACGAATATACAAATTTCTCCATTACAACTTTTTATATATTATATTTCGAAAATATTTTTTATAATATAAAATAATGTGACACAAATGTTCATAGATTTATGATAGAATCATTTCCTTGAAAATTTCCTATTCCGTTGAAAATAACACTTCCAAATAAAATTACAATAACCTTATAATAGTTTTGAGAGCTTCTAGACTCCTCTTCCTGATGATGAATCACAGAGTGTCATTCAAAACGTCGATCTAAATAAAAATACACAATTAAATCCATAAGCTCTCAAAACAATTTTCATGAACTATGAAAAAATTATACCAACCCTATAATAATTAAAATATTTGACTTGAAAGACCTAGCATGAAATTATTGGTACATGTTTGAAAATAGTGAGAATAAGCTTGTGATGGACAATCACTTACCTTGCAAATCTCCAAAGATAATGGGTTAAAAAAAAAAGAAAAGAAGAAGATGGTGATTTTCTAAGCAACACCCTAGAACAAAAACAAAAAAGGAAAAGCGAGGGGTATATTTTCATGACTAGGTAGATAAATGAAGTGCCCAATGTGAAAAGTGGGGGTATAATTTGAAGAAGGCAAGGCAGGGGCTTAGGATTCTGTCATCTCAAGGAGCGTTGAATAAAAAAGTTCTGTCCATTCCCCCCAACACATGGGACTTTGAGACAAAAAAGTTTCTGTCAAGCGTCAAAGTTTCGACGGCAACGGGAAAACAGGCCAATCAGGACACGTGTGAAGTGTGAGGTCAAACATATCATTTTATGCTCGTGACAACCTCGGTACAAACACCACATTAACTGCCACCTAAGCACTCTGATCACTGACACCCGTCTTTTTACGCTCATCATTGCTTACCCAACACCGCCTAAAACCACAACCCGAAACCGCCGGTCTCTGGTATGGCACACGGTTTTTTTTCTTTTTTCTTAATACTCTTTTCCCACCTCTGCCTCGTGACATGTCAGCAGTTGGGATCTCGTGAGTTGGACAAGTTGAAAACGACAGCGGCACCCTTCTATTGGGGTCTCGCTTAATAACCGGGAAATTTATTCACTCATTAAATGTCCAGCCTGGAGACACGTGGATCACACCTTCTAGACTTTCGACTCACCAGGCTTGCTTAATTGACGGTCGTATCAGATCACATAATGAATCAAATTGGCCAACAAACCTGCATTTATGCTCCCAAAACCCTAACTAAGTAGTTTAAAGCACTCTGCCGAATCTGCTTTCATGAGTACTTGCTCTGGCATAGCTAAAAAATTATTACTTATTATCATCTTCTGCTCTTTTAACTATGTTCCAGCACACAGATTTTATTAATCAGCTCTCACGGCCTGTTTTTAATGTTTTTGACGAGTAAGCAATCCGTATGACTACTTAACCTTGATTTGACAGATGCGTATGCGCTACAGGAGCTCAGATTTCCCGACGTGTACAGTGAAGATTTATTCCAGGGGGGTTGAGAGGGCGTGGAGCGCATGTCCAAAAAACTGACAACAAATTTGAGGGCGTTTTGGCAATTCATTGCTGTCATTGGGAATTTTTCCTTATTTGAGAATTAACAAATCTTATAAGAATAGAATAGAATAGAAGATTTTTAACGTCTACGAGATCAAAAGAAGGTTTATGGGACAGTGACCCCAGCAATTTTAGCATTGTGAAGTGCCATTCTTCTGCCTATAAGGACTCGAATCAATTTTGCAGACTACTACTAGTTCCTGAAAGAGTACATTTATTATTTTCTGTAATTTTAGAAATCTGAGAAGTGAACAGTAGTACACATCACCTTTCACATATATATAGATATATACACAGTTGTGGATTGAAAAATAAAGTGTTTTTCCTCCTGCAATTTATTTACAACAAATACTTAAACAACAACAATGTAATATTCTAAGTCTTACAACATATCTAAAGATGAGGAAATAACAAGTAATAAAGTTGTTAAGTAACTCAAGTTATTGATCTAATAGGAGGAGAAGGTGGGTGAGGAGGTAGGTCTTCGGGGGTCTTGGCCATTTAGAAAAGGCTCCCAACTTGTTGAACATCGTTGTCATTAGCTTGTTCAACAAGGGGTTGAGTATCATTCTTGGCAAGGGAAATACCTTGAACAAGGCAGGGAAGCTTGTCATTGTCTAGTCAACTAGGAGCACCTTTGTCATGAGGCTAAGAAGAAACTAAAGGTGGATGAAAGTTGGACCGACCATGAGCATTGTGACTCCAATTAGGTTTTGCACTGAGGTGGTTGAGAAGCATGTGAATCATGACCATGGACATTATGACTATATCCACGTCAATGCCTTCAAGAAGAGGATTGATCCCTATTGGAAGGAAAGGTTGATAAGACTTTAATGTTGTACAAGGTGTATTACATGACAAGTAACTTCAAGTGTAACTTTATTAGCTTGCACACGTATTTGCATGAGAACTTTAGAACAAATCAACATAATAACTTGAATAGAGAGCATAATTTATATTTTTCTAAATATTGAACTACATTTCCACTCTAAAAGAATGTGATATCTGGGTAAACTTTGTAACAATAATGAGTCAATTCCCTAAAAGAACCCAAGGAAAAATACTCAGGCCTAAAAGGTGTTGAAAAAATCCCGAATCCAATTCCAAGTAGCTTGCACTTTGGAGTAAAATCAAAGGAGATGCTCCAGAACCTCTTATAATCCACAAAAAGGACAATGATGATTGATACCCCAAATGAATCAATCTAGAACCAATAGGGAGACCTTGGTAATGAATAAACCAAGCAAAATAAGCAAGTTTTGGCTCAAGAATAGTTGACCAAATAGTCTAGAACCTTTATTGCCAAGAACCAATTGATGACTATAAAGCTCATACATTTTTGAGCCTTTGTACCCTATACAAATGTAGAACTAAACATATCCTTTGCAATGTTTATAGTTGTGAAATAGTATATCAGGATACTAATTCTAATCTTTCACTAAGGTTTAAAACTCCTCACTTCCAACTTTGTTTATCATCTCTATGGGAATAAAATCCATAATAGTTTGAAAGGATTCAAAAACATTGATTGATGAGTTACTACTTCAATCTGGCCTCAAGCCAAGTAAAAATATTTCTAGTGGTCCTTGAGAAAAGATCTAAAGAGTCTTAATGCCTCAACTGTAAAATTTTAAGGATAGACCCAAGAATCTTAGTAATAGGCCTATCTTGGCAAGTGGTTATGCGAAATCATCAAATAGATTATTGATTGATAGACAACCCACTATATAAATAATTTTTATTTCATATAAGCCATGGATTGATAGCTTCCTATAATTTTTGTATGTTCTTTTTATCACACATGTAACCTGCATTTGAATGAGTTCCTTCATAAAAGGAAGTTACAGGTGTGGAAACACTTCCCACAATAATCTAGGAGAAGAGATGAATGTAAAATATGATCTACAATAATTTAAGAAGAAACAACACGATAAAATCATTCATCATAACATAATGATGTGTCTTGGTAAAACCCTTTTGAGAAAAAAAAATTAGCCTCTAAACATTGATTCAATGTTTTAATCAACAACCATATCAACTTGTTAAGATATATTCCAAGTAAGGAGCCTTGACAAGAGACATCACCAACACTTAGATATGGAGTAATATTGACAACATAACAATACCCACAAAATAATCCATGCAAACTACATCCCAAGAATCCAATAAATAGAGAAAAAATACATGAAATTACCAAAGGGGAGCCATAAAACCATGAGCTAATACCACCTAAAAGTGGTGCCCAAATCTTGAGAAGAGTACTTGTGCTAATGAATACACCAAGAAAAATAAGCAAGTTTTGGCTCAAGAATAGTTGGCCAAATAGTCTAGAACTTTTATTGCCAAGAACCAATTGATGACTATAAAGCTCATACATTATTGAGCCTTTGTACCCTATACAAATGTAGAACTAAACATATCCTTTGCAATGTTTGTAGTTGTGAAATAGTATATCAGGATGTTAATTCTAATCTTTCACTAAGGTTTAAAACTCCCCACTTCCAGCTTTGTTTATCATCTCTATAGGAATAAAATCCACAATAGTTCGAAAGGATTCAAAAACATTGATTGATGAGTTACTACTTCAATTTGGCCTCAAGCCAAGTAAAAATATTTCTAGTGGTCCTTGAGAAAGATCTAAAGAGTCTTAATGCCTCAACTACAAAATTTTAAGGATAGACCCAAGAATCTTAGTAATAGGCCTATCTTGGCAAGTGATTATGTGAAATCATCAAATAGATTATTGATTGATAGACAACCCACTATATAAATAATTTATATTCCATATAAGCCATGGATTGATAGCTTCCTATAATTTTTGTATGTTCTTTTTTTATCACAAATGTAACCTGCATTTGAATGAGTTCCTTCATAAAAGGAAGAACTAGGTGTGGAAACACTTCCCACAATAATCTAGGAGAAGAGATGACTGTAAAATATGATCTACAATAATTCAAGAAGAAACAATGCAATAAAATCATTCATCATAACATAAGGATGTGTCTTGGTAAAACCCTTTTGAGAAAAAAATTAGCTTCTAAACATTGATTCAATGTTTTAATCAACAACCTATCAACTTTAAAAAAAAATCTCTTTCCAAATATTGAACAAAATTTCCACTTGAAGGAATGTGAAATCTAGGTAAACTTTGAAAGAATTTTGGGTCAATTTCCTAAAAGAACCAAGGAAAAATGCTTATGCTTGAATGCATTGAAAAAAATCTTGAATCTAATTCCAAGCAGCCCGCACTTTGGAGTAAAAACATAGGAGATTCTTGAGAGACTCTCATTGTCCACAAAAGGGACAATGAGGATTGATACCCCAAATGAATCAATTTATAATGAATAGAGAGACCTTGCTAGTGAATGCACCAAGCAAAGTAAGCAAGTTTTGGCTCAAGGAATCTCTATTTCCAAGAACCAATCGATGACTATAAATCTCATTTATTATTGATATTTTGCACCCTTTTACAAATGTAGAAGAACTAGACATATCCTTTGCGAGGCTTGTAGTTGTGAAATAGTATATTAGGATACTATTTCTAATTTTTCACTAAGGTTTAAAACTCTTGACCCTAGCTTTATGTATCATCTCTAGAGGAATAAAATCAACAATAATTTCCATGAATTCAAAAGTTTTGATTGATGGGTTACTACTTCAATTTAGCCTCAAGCCAAGTAAAAATATTTCTAGTGGTTCTTGAGAAAAGATCTAGAAGTCTTAATACCTCTATTATAAAAGTTTTAAGGATGGACCCAAGGAATCTTAGTAATAAGCCTATCTTGGCAAGTGATTATGTGAAACCACAAATAGACTATTGATTGATAGATAACTCACTATATAAATCATTTACATTTCATATAAGTCATGGTAAATGATAACTTCCCAAGCTTTCCATATGTTCTTTTTATCACAAATGTGCCCTAAACTTGAATGAGTTCCTTCATGAAAGGAAGTTATGGTGTGGAAACACTTCCTACACTAATCTAGGAGAAGAGATGAACATAAAATATGATCTCAAATTATTTAGGAAGAAACAACACAATAAAAGCATTCACCATTACATGATGATGTATCTTGGGAAAATCCTTTTGATAAAAAAAATAGTCTCTAAAATTTGGTTCAATGTATTAATTAACAACAATATTGACTTCTACAATATAATATAGGTAAGGATCCTTCACAAGAGACAACACCAACACTTAGTTATGGAGTAATATTGACAACATAACTATTGATGGCTAAATTGATACATACAACATAGGTAGGGTGTAGTTCACCTTATCTCTCTTGGAAAAGGTAAATGATCACAAAGTCAATCACCTTCCAAGGTCCTGAGAGCTGGGTCACAACCTTGTTGTTTAGCTAAGTAGTTTTAATGACTATTTGTTTAAGGGGCCTATTGCTTATTTACTCAAATTGGATTAACTATTGATTTTAAACTAAATCAAATCCTAATTATCAAGGGTGTAAAGAAATACCAAAAGATGAATTAAGGAATGCAAGAAAATAAAGAAAATGTATATCTCATATATCATGTTTACCAATTGCAAGAGATAAATTTGATATAAACTACAAATGTTAAGACATGTAATACACAATCTTATGCATTCATAGTGTTAGATTCAATTGGGTGTTGTTTATAAATCTGCAAACATTCATTCATTTTAACTACCATATTCATGCACAAATAAAAATGAATTTTCAAGAAGCTTTTATGAGAGGATATTCATTCTCAAGCAACTAATAAATTGAATAAACAAGAAAAATACCATCTGCATGCATGAAGAAATTCTGAAATGATAGAAACTGTTAAGCTTTGTATTAACTTCTCTATTCAAAATGCTTACAAATCCAACAAAACTTCACTGGTATTCAACTTTATCTTCTTAGTATTATCTTCAACTACCATAAAATGCCTAAGTATAACATTAAATTTAGAATATCTATGGAATTATACTAAGTTTGGACCTCAAGCCTAATTCTTCAACTTCCAAACCCTTGGAATGAGAAGAAAATTGTACAATAAATAAAAAAGAGGTAAAGTTTCCCTCCAAAATGGCATGCAACATTGGAAGTTCGCCCAACATGAAAAATAATTCACAAAGGAAAAAATATAATTTTAACCATAGTTTGTATGTTAGGTGCTCTTCCTTCCCAAAATGAACACCAAACTTGGGATGGTACCTCCCTTTGAAAGAATAAAAGAATATTTGAATAGAATATTCTTTATTTAAACATTAAGCCATTGATTTTCTAGACTGCTACTATTTGCCCTCTTCAAAATTAGTCAAAACTTGGTCAATTAATTATGCATCTAGCCCATCGACCCACTCTATTCTGAACCTGATATTTTCAAAACTGGTTTGATGTCTCCAATATGCATAATTCATGTCTTTGAATATCATCTTTGAACCATCTTAAATTTTCTTTGATATCCACAAGTTTATCCAGAACGTTCTCATTTATTTCTTATGCCATGGTCAATTCATCTTCTACCTTTTCTATTCCATATGGTTTTGTTTGAATCTAAAGTATCTAATCTACATTTATCTAGCAATAGAAGATCTAGGCTTACTATACTAACAATGAAGCCTTCAAAATTTTAAGAGTTCTCATATGATTCTTTATGCAACTCTAATAAGTTCAATCTATGTTCAACTATCAACTCCATCTTGAAGGATATTATATTAGCACTCTTCTTAACAAAAATTGGATCCTCATCTCCTAAAATACTCGACTTTTTAAGATCCCCCTGGCTTAATTATCCAATTCCTTGAGGTGTTTCAAAAATTTCCTATATTTCTCATCCTCATCTCTCATATCATATGTATATTTTTGTAAAGTATATCCAAATAATCATAATCCCATTACATGGTAATGCTCAATATTTCATATCATCCTACCATCATCATTAGGTGGAGCATTACCATTACAAATTTAAGCATAAGGATAAATTTTCTAACCTTCCTCTCTCCTCTCTTATGATCATTGAAAATAAATTTAATTTGCAATTATTTTTGTCTTTACTTGTGTGATAAGAATATCCTCATTACATATCAATTCTCTATTTTGTAGGTTCCAATAGAAGACTCATACTTAAAAGATATTTATGTATGATGAGATCTAATAAGGTCCATTACTTACATGGACCTCGATACTTCTATGTTTGAGTATGAACCATAGAATTAATCAGAATTCACATGATGTCTCAAGTTTGCTAATCAATTAGATTCCAAACCTCTACTAAAACTAGAGACATGAGATTGTGAACTCAATTTAGCCCACGTGACTTGGATAAGTATGGGACCTACGGGTGACACGTGGAATCCTCCATATCCCACATGCTATCCCCAATATTAAAATTCCGTGACAGCCATATTTTACCCATCATTTGGGGTCTGCTTTTGTCCAAGGGCTTACACCCCATATATTTTGAACGAAGTCCATGGTGACACGCTACCATGTAGCTCTCCCACTAGGGTTCACATGGTTCACTCAATGGCCATATATTTGTCTAAACAATCCATTATCATTTGACCTCTTCAGACTAGCTTATCTGCAATTGGACTTAACTGTGGGGCCGACCACCCTTATAAATTTGGATTAACTAGGGATCTTGGTTTTGAAACTCAAAGATAAAATTCAACCACATAGTTGATAGCTTAAGTCTCTAGAACATTACCAGAATTAAACCGTGGCCTAGGTTGGCAATTTACACAACACAGTCTCGTTAATTAATCACTGTAAATTTCAACTCTAGAGAAGAATTAGCTTCGCCAATATTAATGAAATGGGTTAAACCCTTCATATATAATTTTAATCTCTTATACTCACAAAAGGTATAATATATGTGGGCAATCATAGTTGGTTTAATTATATTGTAAACAGGTTTAGTATTGTACATTCTATTATTTAGTTTCAATTAGATTAATTATTTGATATCTAAATTTCGCATAATAATAATAGTCATAATCTATCTTTCTACTAAATAATCTTAAGTTGAAGTATAAGAATTAGAAGATCAATTGTTTTTATGCTCAATTTTAATCATTCTTGATTTAACCAAAATCATTTGCTTACCTAAATTTTCCCTTTATTAGATCATGTATTGCAACAACTACAACACAAATTAAGCCAATTAAAGTGATGATTTCATGAACAATATATGGATATATTTTTTTAATTTTTTATATCAAACATGTATGTTTCATTATCTGGTACTACAAAAGAGAGGTTAGGATATCACCTAGTTCATGTGGTATTGTCTAATTTGAGGGTCACCCATGTCTTGGGATTATTTTTTCACCCAAGTATGCTCACAATGGAGTCCTTTCCTCATGGGGTATCAATGTAATGTCTAGTGGCTAAAAAAATACTTGCATACATAGTAACATGTGGTACATGTTTCTTTAAAACATGACTTCCCCCTTAATCCTTTTCCACTCTCACTTATAGATATTCCCATCAATTTTTCCTTATTACAATCCCAATTGCACTTATATTACCATCACCATATTTTGAACATTCATTTTTGATCCCTACATTCCACATTCTTTATCATGGCTTGTTTTGATGGTATTTGGAATTTATCTTGCATGATGTATTTTAAAATTCAAATAATTGAATCTTGCCCTGTGCTCATAGTCATTGAAAGCTAATTTGGTACACAATTTGGGACGATTCATTATGCCTTATTATTTAAAGACATCCAATGTGCATTCATTCATCATCGACTATTCATTGAAAACCATATGCATTCCAAGGAGCATCATTCTAGGAACAATGTGATTTGGAGCATTAAAAGGAATCTAATTATGCATCCAATCATTCTGGAACATTTATACGACTAAAGATTGATGTCTTTATTCATTTCCATGACTCTAAAATGTTAGTCCAATTAAGAGGGTTAACTAAGAGAACCAAACCCTTACAATTTGATGATCTCCCTAAGCTTTTTTTATATACATCTAGTTCTTAACAATTAATGAAAAGTAGAATTGAAGATTAATTAGTTAGCATATGCACACATACAAACATATTAGATCTATGAATTACATAATAGATTCTCATTGTACAAAATTAATCAAAATGATGAAATCAACCTATAACAAAATATATTTATGTACATAATTTTAAACAATTTTCATATTAAAGACACTCATAATTGCTAGACCTTGTGAATTGCTTCTCTCTCATTTGAACACACTCTAATTTGATGGTACAATATTTTTCTACAAAGTTAGAATTTAATAGTTATAGTGTGTAGAAGACAATCCATTAAAATGTTATTTTATTTTAAGTCGTTCTCAACTGTATTGACTTTGTTTCATTCTCTCATTGTACGAAACACCGTCACAGTGTTTTTATTGAATGTAAATATAAAATTGGAGCATGAGAGTTCCATCATATTTTAATGGGATAAAAGATAAAACAAGATATTGGGCATCTCCACACGTGCCGTGGAAAAAAACAGGAATCTTTTCCTTGGCATTTCTATGCCAAGATGAAAAGGAATCCAACGGACTCTCTAGTACAAGTGGGTTATGGGTATCCAAGGTTTTGAGCATTCCAATGGAACGGAATGGGAAGAGTGTCTTAACTCAAGTGGAGTAGCAATGTATAAGGGGTATTTGTATGAGTTTGTTTAGAGTAGGGTGAGAAAAATTATATTATAATATTGTTATTAAGATTTATTTTTATATATTGATTCATGTTTTATATACATCTAAGTTGGTCTAGTGGTGGAGAACTTGTACTCTTGAAAGAGAGGTCACAAGTTCAAATCCTTAGGGGGTAAGGTATGTACACCTCGTATTGTGGAGCACGAGTTAGGTGCCTCCTTCATATTGGGAGTACGAGGAGTCCCATATATTGTAAGAAATCTGTAGACCCAAAAACAGACCGCCTAGTATCGTGGACTATAAAAGGACCTTTCCTTTCCTTTCAAAAGAATCTATTTCTTGTGATAGTGGGTGGTTCGTAGTTTTTCGAGTAAAATGTATTGATCCATGTTTTATGAATAGTGGTTCAGAAGAATCCATCTCTCATGATAATGAATGATCCACTTAACAATTATTGCATCTAGATGATGTTTACAAGGGTGAAGCATTGGACCTTTCCGGAAGGTCACCCATCCCAATTTATTATAATTATGTATCATTTTAATAATTTCATGAAATAAATTAATTGGGACAAGTTTGATTCATTAGAAATAAAGTAGACTAAGTTTAATTATTTGTAGTTTATAATTAAAGGTGGTATTTTCTTATGTAAATATTTCATATGATTTTTATTTATTTTTATCTTGTTAAAAGAGGTGTAAAATCTTATCCTCAATGTGATTAAAGTATACAAGCTTTATTATGTAGTATGTAAGTCTCGACAATCATAATAACTCAAAATAGATACATAAGTATATAATACATAGTGAATGATTCAATATAAATCTCAATGAAGTTTGATATGAGCAACAACTTGAAGTTGCACACATAGAATTATAGATCTAAAGTGCCTAATTATAAAATAAGATTTTAAAACTAATCATTTTATTTTATGAAAAAACTATATAATATTACTAATAAAAAAGCCTTAAAAGACAATGTAAAAAGCCCAAGGGTAAGAAACATTAAGATACAAAATAATTCATACACACGCTTAATGAAGATCTAGGAAACTAAAGAAAACAATATAGAATGCAAAAGACAACCTAAGAAAAACTAAGATAATATGGTGTCAAATTTAGTTGTTCAACTAATTCTCCATTGCTATTTAGGGTATATATTATCTCTTGGATGGTCAAGCCAAAGATATCTTCATCCAATGTAATAGGATTCATTAGTCTTCATTCTCATCCAAAACATAGACATCGAGAACAAGAAGAAACACAACAATCACTTGATGACTCATAAATGACTCTTTTGTGGTTTGTTTGAAACATTATTCTCTTTTGAGAACAATAAATTATTGCACTTGAAGTACTATGAAATGATAAAGGATTTTTTCAATCAATACATCATTTTGACCTAATAATGTTGTAGAAAATGGCAGTTATAGTTAAAATCATTTAAAAGATATTTTAAGTCACTCTTAAAGTTTGCTAGCAATTGAAATTATTACTTCAATCATCTTAAAATATGTTTGACTTTTCTAATAGACAACATTAAATTTTCCACATATGTACAATTACAATTAGAATGTGACTTCCCTCCACATTTGAGATGGAAAATTCTCTCATATGATAAGGGTCTTATATTTTTGAGTGCTTTTTACCATAAATCACAAAAAGAACAAGAACACAATAAGGAAAGAAAACTAGAAAATAAGAAACCCTAGGTGGACCAAATATGATAAGGAACACTCTGATAACTTAGAAAAGAACAAAATTAAGGTCGATTTAAAGCTCCTCTACCTTAATGGAAATAGAGATGGGTGGATGGATTACGTAATAGGCTAGCTAAAATTTCATGAGTACATACTTTCTCCCTTGATTTGGTAACATGTAAGTGAAATGTAGATCCACCTTTCATAATCTAACATCACAAGTATGAAAGAGAGAAAACACATCATACAATATAATATGACCATTTAATAAAATAAAACCATATTTTATAAAGGAAAATAACACATCTATGAACAAGTTTAACATTGTATTACATTTTGCTAGAATCTACATTCTATTGACATTAATGTAAGAACGACATTAATACAAGAATTACAAATAAATTTATAAACTCAAAGAGGAGTCTATTGTTGTTCAAACATAAATTGTGAAACCCTAGAAACTAATAGAGTTTTCTCACTTTTGTTAAACTAATGAGCATGGATAAGTTATGTATTGTTACTCAAGACTTTATTTTAAAACCTAAAACATCTTAACCCTAATTAGTTTTTACTTATTCTTTACTTTGAAAGGTGAAGAATATTGCATGATTTTTTTCCACACCGTCTCTAATCATAACTTCAATTGTAAGAGGGATCATGATATACAACATAATTATTTACAAGGCATGATTACATTTTATTTAACAAGCTAAATTAGAATCTAAAAATAGAAAATAACACATGATCTATTTATGAAAAATATTAGATTCCATCATGCTAGAAACCACACCCTTTTGACATCAACAATTTTTTTTATAAATAAATGTGCATAATTAAAGAGGAGAAGCTCAGTATAGTAGCATTTGGACACAAATTTCAAAACCCTAACAACTCTTGGAGATACCTTTTCCTTATGCCATCCCCTTCATGCTTCATTAGTTGTTGATTTTTTTCATAAGGCTAATATTTATGTCATGTACATTGATGAATACCCTATCAAGTATTGTCAATTGACTAAACCTAAAAGAAATATTACTCCCCAAATCCAATTGACAAAAAATACTACCACACCCAAGCAAACCCCTCCTTTACCCAATCTCGATGAAGATAATTGGGGTACTCTTGATTTCACACTATCATATGTAGGAGAATATAATATCAATCCTATAGATTTTGGCATACCTCCTAATGAATAGATAGGTAAAACATCTACTAATGACTAGATAGATAAAACATCTATTTATATCAACAAAAGATAAGCTTATAACCTTTATCACACATCTGATTGACATTTTAAAGATTATGTTTTAAACTTTCAACATACAAAACATCATGTGTCTTTGTCCTCCCACCATCAAGACTCAAGGTACCCTTACCATAAATTTTGACAATAGAATTATTTCCAAGAGTCATAGAACCACCTTCAAATATCTTGAAATCCATGAACTTACTTTTATCTCCAGTCATGTGGCTTGAACAACTGCTATTAATGATCCACAAGTTCTTCTCCTTTCGAGAATGTAGAGTAGTTTGAGAAATCATTAACTTTCCTAACTTCTCTCCTTCAAGGACCTTCTTCTAGACTTTATCTAATTCATGACTTCTACTTTCTAATCATTTTTCTCTACTTTTCGATAGACGAGGACTCACAAAATTGCTTCTGCAGTTCCATGCAATGTATCCAAAATTGTTACATTTGAAGCAAATGATAATAAAATTATACAGAGATGCAAATGCATTATTATTGACAAAGTTATTTCTCCTTACCAGAGCTTTTCGTCAGTCCACAACCTTATGTTCAAAATTATTACAGTTAAAACAATAACTAGAGAAATGATAATTAAACCTTCTAGATCTTCTTCTTCTCTTATTCTGCACTTGAATAAAGCCATCATTCTATGTCATGCTTTCATGACTTGACATGATCCTTTCAGACTTTGAACTTTTGGAGCCAGTTACTTCCGGACTTGCCTTATATATATATATTTGTTAACACTATTCAAAAAGACATGTGAATGATTTCGAATAAAGAAAATCCCCATTGTCAAAGTTTAAGAATGAAACACATTATGTCTGTTGGTACGCCTATTTCTTCCAATGAAGTCAAACTCATAAATAGTTTAAAACCAGCAAACTCGACAAACGAGTATAAGTAGAAGTGATATTAGGTTTGGTAGAAGAACAAATTATGTCTCCAACATGACTGCAATTAGCACAGAACACATGAGCATTGAAACAAACAAAACATTTCATTATTGTATTTTCACCTACCAAGAGCAGAAATGGTGCTTTCTCATTCCCCAAAAGTTCAGCGCGCGTATCAGATCTCTGGTTTGAATTTTGAAATAAAGGGTGAATCACTAATAAGTCTATTGGACTTATATCCACTATGAAGATGCTTTCATGGCTACTGAGACTTTGATTATGTTATTTTGGTTCTGATTGGTAGATGGATTGGTTTATATTGGGCGATTCTTAAATGGGTTCTTGTTTCATGCAAATGGGTGTCAATATTTAGATGGGGCTTGGAATTAGTATTGGGAGCTTTATTATGTTTAATATAGGGGAGAGGATTCAGAAGTTGAGCATGTTTTAATAGTTGTGATAGTAGTTGTTTATATAATGTTCAATAGTTGTGATAGTAGTTGTTTATATAATGTCCAATAGTTGTGATAGTAGTTGTTTATATAATATCTAATAGTTGTGACTTGACTACCTATATTTAAACAAAATGTATTCTTTTGTTCTAAAAAGCAACCAATCATGTGATGCCACATCAACGCTCAACTACCCATGTTGTGAATGCACACGTATTGGTCTCACTTTTTTTTTGGGCCTTTTTAGACACCTTGACAAAAACATGCTGATGTGGCATCATATTTGATGATGTGGCCTTGAAACGAAAGTTATTAGTAGGGGACTTGCCACGTAAGCTGCTGTAAAAAAATTGGGAGTGATTTGAAATTTCCATGTAGGATTTTGAAAAGCACGAAGTTAGGGTGCACAACTACTGGGTCCTCTCCCCGGTAGTTTCTTTTTTAAGATAGTTATTGGTTTGAGTTTTGTGGTTGGTAAGTATGAGCAAGGGACAAATTAAAAGGGCGAGAATAGTAATTATGAACTTTAAATTAAATGTGTGGAGCATGATCTAGTTGGTGTTGATGTGCTCTTTTTACTATTCATGTTTAACTTTGAAATCTTTTGTTTTCAAATCTAGAGATTCAAGAGTTGTTTGTTTATATGCCACACCACAAAAATTAGTGGTTCACATATTTGTTTTGTCTCATATCTTTTAGCTATGCCTTGATTGAATATTGGATTTCAACGTGCCTTTCAAATGATTTTTGACAACTAGATTGTGAACTTTGATGAGATACTTTGGGTGGTATTTTCTACTAGCATCAATAGTTATTTGATATTGTACAACTATTCATATTTATGATGTATTTACGTTATAGAACTAAACCATTAGAAAAATATTTAGTTTTTTCTTACTTAATGTGGACTTTCTTTGCAAACATGGATGTCATGCAATTTACTATAAAATATGTTCATGACTACAAGTACCAAAAAACTCGAGTCGACATGTTTAGACTTATGATTATTAGACATATATACTATGATTTTAAGGCTTAAAAAATGATAGTTAACCTTGGTTCCCAAGAAAAACCCCTCATTCAAACCTCCTAAGCCTCTCTTAGTATGTCTTCAAATCCCTTTCATTATTTTCATTCCTTGCCCCTTTGAACTTAAGAGTTTTTTTCCTTATGTTCCCCTTGTTTACATGATATAGTCAAAGTACATATGATAAAGGGTAACAAAATTTTGGTTTGCATGGTATCAAAATCTCTTTAGGGTCTTAAACAATCTCTTAGAATGTGGTGGTAGAAATTTGATTCATATGTTTCTAAGTTGGGTTTTGTTAGATCCAAATCAAATTACTATACTTATTATAAACATGATGATGATCAATTTATTATCAATGATATCATATTTTCATTAATTATTTTGGACTCCTACAACTCTCTATTATCCTAATGATGGATCACAAAGTGTGATCCAAAATGTTGATACAAAAAACTCTCACACAATCTAATCTAGAAACAACAACGATCAATTTATTATCATCACTTTTTACATGGATGACATGTTAATTAGTAACAATATTGATATGATTAAGGATTTAAAATCTTAGTTTTTATAGTTCTAACATGATATATTTGGGGGATACTAAATTTATTTTAAGGGTGGATATTAAAAGAGATACAACTAACAAAAAACTTTGGTAAGTCAACAAAAGTATGTTGACTCTATTTTGTAGTGTTATAGCATGCAATTTTATAAACTGACAAGTGTTCCTATTTCTATGTGAACAAAATCATTCTTTGAGAAATTTTGAGCAATTTCCTCCTATAGTTGGAAAGATGTATGGCATGAGCTATGCCCTTATGCTAGTGTAGTTAGGAGCCTCATGTATACCATGGTTTTTACCAAACAAGACATTATCTAAGTAGCGGGAGTCTTGAGTATGAATAATCTTGATACAAAGCACTAGGCTAGATTGAAGAGAGTATCCAAATATGTGAGTGACACTTCAAAGTATTATATTTTCTATCATTATTGTATAGTTCACTTATACTTGATACTTACCTAATTTATACCAATAGTACATGATAGACTAAGAGTGTTAGAGGTCACTTGCACCCAATCTATACTAGTAGTATAGGTCAATGAAAACATGCTTGTAACGTTATTGGTGACACAAGTAGTAGTGCTAAAGATGGCCTAGAGCATTCAATGGATATAATTTCAGGGTTTGTAGACTTAGAAAAGGTAGAAAATGTGGATAGTAGGAGAGTCACCATCAGTTATGTGTTTAGCCTATTTTGTGGTGCAATTAGCTAGATAAGTATGTGATCGATTTTGGTTGTTCTTTCCACTATATAAATATAGTATGCAGTATCTACTCATGCTTATAAGGAGGGGTTATAAATTTAGAGGTTGTAATCTAATGTTGGTATCTTAGTTAGGGAGTAGAACATATTAACTATATAGTAGCCAAGTGTCATTAGCTTGGAAAAGAACCCTACATTTTAGATGAACAAAACACATTGATGTACCATTTTAGTTTGTGACATGTTGGAGGATAGGAGGGTTAATCTCAAGAAGGTGAATAATTTGGTGAATGTTGTAGATGTTTGATAAAACCTATGAGAACAAAGAAGTTCATTTGGAGCAACTTGACTATGGACATTTATAATCTTAACAAGTAGTTCACTTTATCATTTTTCTCTTTTTCTCTTGCAAAATATATGGCAAGTGAGAGAATGTTGGGATTAGGTTTCATACATCTTACAATTCCTAATATTCATAATTATTATTTATTTTGTAATGTTAAAATGCCTACATTGAAAAGGGTGTCCCACTTGAGATGGAACTTTATGCCACATGTGAAATGTATTATGATGTGTTGTAATAAGTATTGAATGTCATGGAAGATATACAAGAGAGTCTATGATATTTTAAAGTGCATAAGAGATTATGATGAATAAGAGCATGTAAGCGGGAGTTATAAAATGGACTAGAAAAGGCATGGATGACTTTTGAGCAACATATGATGTGTAAGCAAGACATGTAAGGGCATATTTCTAACAGAGGGATACGTACAAAACAAAGTGCCCAAATTTGGCAGAGAATTTATGATGCATGAGTTGCATTCCATGTTGGGAATGTTCACCCATTATGACATTATTATTGAATTCTATGCCCTAAGTTATGGGAATCAAACACATTTGTCCATGGTATTAGCACCTTGTTTTAGAAACCATGTGTGGTTTTCTATTTTAGGCTTTATCTATTTAAGGGATGCTTGTGATGGAGATGGTGATTCACTTGTATCTATAGATATAGTTGGTGATTGTGAATTTTTTAGACTACAGGAACCAAGTAGCCCCCCTATTTACTAAAATGATATTCTAAGGATATCTACTATGGAATTATTTCATGTGTGTTGCATGCTTGTTTTTTTTTTAAAATTTTTTGGATCTATATATTTCACACAAGAACAAAGCACATTGATGTGTAGTATATAATTATTCATGATATGGTGGAGGATTTAAGGGTTATTCTCAAGAAGGTGGATACTCTGGTGAACCTTGTAGGTGATTTGATGAAACCTATGAGAATATAGAAGTTGAAATGGTACAACTCAACTAGAACATTTCTACCCTTAACAAGTACACTTTTCTTGGTTTTCTCTTTTGCTCTTGCAATGTATATGACAAGTGGGAGAATGTTGGGACTAGGTTTCATTCATCTTGTAATTCCTAATATCCATATTTATTAATTATTTTTTAATATTAATGTGTTCACATAAAAAAAGCATTTTAATTAAGGTGACACTTTATGTCAAATATAGAATATATTATGATGTGTTGTAAGAAGCATCTAATGTCATGTAAGATGTGCAAAAGTGTCTATAATATTTTAAAGTGCATAAGAGATTCTTTAATGCATAAGAACATATAAGAGAGAGTTATAAAATGAACTGAAATAGTCATGGATGACTTTTGACCAACTTATCATTTGTAAGATAAGACATATAAGGGAGTCTTTCTAAAGGACAAATAAGTCCAAAATAGAGTGCCCAAATCTGGTAAAGTTATGATGCATGAGTTACATTCAATGTTGGGAATATTGACACATTATGACATGTGCATTTAATTTTATGCCCTAGGTTGTGGGTGTGAGGCACATTTTTCCATGGTATTAGCACTTTGTTTTAGAAACCATGAGTAGTTTCCTATTTTGGGATTTATATATTTAATCGATGCTTAGGGTAGATGATGATCCACTTTTATTTTTAAGGGGTTATGCTACTAATATTTCTCCAAACATAGTTGGTGGTTGTGATTGAGTATATACTATGTGAATATATTGTACCCATAGTGATTATGAATATAGAGAGCTCTCCTTTGTTGCTCCTAGGGTTTTTCTAAAAGGATTTTTGAAGGATATCTAATATATAATGTGTTTCTTATGCATGTTGCATGTTTGTGCAATTTTTTGAAATTGTTGGATCTATATCCTTTTAGTTTTTCTCTCCTCTCAAGATTAAGTAAGAAGTTATTTAGCTATATCTAACTTCCTTTTAGCATCAAATGCTACAATCGATTATTTCATACTGTCAAATAGATTATGGTACAAATGTCCCTCATGGAGCCTTCCTCGTTGTTTTATTTGGCTTCACATGCAAAAACTTCTGTGTTATTGTATTTAACCGTATTTTTCCTCTAAATTGTGTGGTATAGGTAGCACACCTTAACTTAATACATATAATCTAAGCATTTGATTTTATTGAATTCCAAAATAAAAATTATCCAAAGGCTCCATAGTCCATATAACCCATCCAAAGAACATGTTACCAATTGATAATACAAATGAAATAATTATAAGAACATCATAATTATCTTATATTAAATAAATTATTTAAATATATTTTTATCAACAAATTAAAATGTAATCTTAAATCTGGTTCCCGGACCTTATAAAACTAGGTTTTATATATAAAAAAATTTGTAATCTTAAATTTAATTATAAATTGAATCACTTTATTCAAAATAATTATAAAATAACTGATTAAATAAGCTTAATAAACTTCATCACTTAATTTAAGTATCAATTTGAAATTAAAAAAAACTAAAACAGTGTACTAACTAAATCTAACTTCTAACGAAACATTTAGATATCAATAAATTATCCACATTACAAATTAATAATTATTTATATAAATACAATAATATCATCAATCTAAATAAATTTAACACAATAAGATATATACATGTTATATTCAACTCTTGATCACAATTTATACATAACCCATAAAAACAATTGAAATACCCACCAATATGAAATTTGATACATTAATATACCATAATTGAAGTACTAAAATGTGTTTGGGAAGTCATCTAATACTTGATGTGGTACCTCATTTAAGCTAATTTTTAGATAGCCCATCCAACATCACATAATGTTTCCCTAACCTTACAATGATTTTGATTTTAAATCTAAATTCTTATAGCAAGAAAACAATCTACTCCCCAAATTTTATATCAACTACTTGCACGTTCACTTAATGATCCACATAAAGCATAAATATATTGGCCAAAAGATAATGGAAACTTTAAGTGGCATCCCACTTTAAGGTAATTTATACCATAATATAAAAATATCCAAACCTCAAAACTGAGAAATAACAAATAAATCAAACAAGTTTTTAAAGATACATTATAAAAAGAGAGTTTGAAAAGATATATTTTCAACAAAGTAAATGTCAAAAAAATTTGACCATATTAGAAAGCTTAATTTCCTAATTAAATAATAATAACACAATTATCATTATTAATTCAAATATTGAAAAAATTTATTATAATATTTTGAAGACTAAAACAACATATAAAATTGTGAAATTGATATCATACAAAGTATTAAATGAAAAATTTAATTTTATATTAAATTTATGAATTTTATAAAGTGGGTGGGGCAACAAAGACTATTGAATTTGAACGGAAATTATAATTTTTTATAACTTTTTTAATTATCTTTTTAAAAAAGTTTTAGTGATTGAGATGTGTGAAATGTTTTATTGGTTATTTAAAGAAAATTATTATTTTTATGAGATCTTATTTATTATGAGGATCACATATGTGTAACTTTATTTATAGATGATTTAATATAGTCTACATTTTTAAAAGCAGTCAACATATGTATTTGTCTTATATTCATTTATGAAGTTATAAACACAAAAATAAATGGGAAATAAAATGAGTGCAAATTTCACCATTACATCTATTAAAACACAAAGTCCAATTCCATAAACTCTACAAATAAAGAACTTTTCAACCATTGCTAATGAGTCAACAATTTAGGTGGACCCTTGCCCCCACCTTTGTTCTATGACACTTCTAAAGTGGGTGGTTTTCACCTCTGCATTACTCCCCCACATCCTCTCAACAATATAGATGAGCCCCTCTTCGTAAGGGAAAATTCCCTCTATCGGTGCTCACTATTTCTTTGCCAAGGTTTGTTTGAAATCAATCCCACGAGGGCACAAAGGATGGTGATGATGTTGCTTATGATGGTTGGGAATTCATAGATAATAGTAGAGATTTGCTAGGTGGTGGATGGAATAACCTTGATAAATAAGAACCTCTTCGAGGTTCATCTCATAGTGCGATGGTTAAGTGGTGACATCATTGTTGTGGCCACCAGGGTTCAAGTCTCCACTAGGCTATTGTGATAACATGCACTATGCCTTCGCTAATCCAATGTGCTCGTAGGTTTGACCCACAATCCTCTCTTTGAAACAATTGACTTGCTTAATTTATGATTCTTTCCATTTTTAAAACCATTTTTTTTTGTTTTTACTCCTAACTTTACCAATCTAACTTTGAAACATGATATGGTACCACTCACTTTATAAAAAATTAACTGTACACTTTAATAATTTAATTTAATATAGTCTAATCATAGAATAAAATAGAAATTGTATAAATTTATTTGTATCTAGGGTGTAAAAAGAAGAAAAGCAGAAAAGCCCCTCCAGCTACTCTCATGGGTGCAAATGAAAAAGCAATAATTGCTCCCCCTTCCAACTGACAAGCCAACACTTTGACAGCACACCACGTCAGCAAAAAGTGCAGGATAGATTTATGTGGGCATCAATAATGACAATGATGGAATACAGTCTTATGCTTTGAAAGCTGATGCCTACGTGTACCCTTCCATGTTGACCATGGGACCCACATCCAAGTGCTACGTGTCAGAGCATCTGCTTTTCTCCATACAAATGATGAAATCCGTGTGACAGCACGTGTATTGTGCAGGAAAAATAAATTGATTTCCACTTACATGACAACTCATCAATATTTTATTATAAAAAAGTGGAGCATCACCTTATCAATCTCCCGTTACTTATTCCAACAAATTTTATAATAATTTGGTCAATTATCTGCCTTTCAATATATAATAAAAAAAGTGTCATAGTTTAAAAAATAAAAAATATTAAATTTGAGATTTTAAAATTAAAAAACAAAAAAGTGTCACTAGTTTTAAAAAAAGTTTATTTACAAGTAAATATTTTACAGATCTACTTGCTTTATGTTTATTATCTTATTTATGTAATAGGTAGCAGTTATTAGATTTATTTTAATGAAATGATTTAAAATAATTATATATTAACAATGATTTATTCTTATGTAAAGTTTGAGTTTACTTGTCAAAATTTTCTCCATTCCTATTTACGCATTTTCATATATTTTAGTTTATTCTAATCATATATGTCTTTGCTCTTATGCAATCATCATTTATTACACTAATCTTTGTGTATATTCTCATATATTCACTTATTACCATGATATTCATATTTTCATGTCTCATGTCAATTATATAGCATAATATCGAGCCACATGAAATTGGTCCCCATGATTTAAAATTTCTTGATTTTCACTTATTCCAATAGCCATTATAAGTTGAGTTAGTACACGCTTACTTAATTAATTTCTACGTTTTGGTATTTAAAAATAATCAATGTGTATTAATTCATAAGAAAGAATATCTAATTATCATTCACAATTAGAAAATAACCATCCTATGAACACTTTGCTTTAGAACACTAAAAATAACCTAATTTAGCATCTAATCATGATAGGACATATGCATGACTTAAGAGTGTTGTCTTTGATCTTTCAAACATTCATAAAGTTAGTCTAATCAAGGGGGTCGACTTAGGAGAACACAACCCTTGTGATCTAGTGATTTCCCTAAGATATTTTAAAATAATATCAATCCTTACACCAAAACACATATTAGAGTTTAAGGTAACACATGTCATAGAGGTTCACCATCGACAAGTTCAAATTGATGTATAAGGTTAGATCCACAAATATCGTGATAAATCATATGTCACACATGATCAATTCACCAAATTTGAGAGAAAGCTAGTTTATATTTCATTTTGATTCTAATACATAAAAGAAGTTATAATTTTTAATTATGGTTCAAAAGTAATGATCAAAACAATGTATTATTATCTATCAACCATCAAAATCAATTGCCCTTCTATTAATATTATTTCTAGATTTCAAAGTTATGTTACATGTTCTATCCTATCTCTAAATTACTTTAATTAATTATCATATTCATTAAACTAATTTTAGTAAAGGAATCCATTTATTTCTTCATTTTTGGTGAACTTGTTTGTTCTTACATGGCCAAATTTTCTCTCTCATTAGTTGTTCAAATTTATAATTTTTTATTACTATAGCTTATTTTGAGACTTAATTATTGTTTAATTTCTCTTTCACATTTATACTTGTTAGTTTTATTTAAGATTTGTGGCTTATTGATACCTCTTATCTTTCCTCACTCTACCCACCCTCAGTTTCACCTCTTAAGTTTGTTTTTTACTTTTACTTTTTCTTTTATTGTTTATCCTCCATCTCATATTTGATTAGGGTTTGGATCCATCCTTATGTACCAATCATTGATTAGGATTTGTATTCATATTTTTACCCTTTTACCTACCCACTCACCCTTATTTGTGCTTCATTAACACATATTGTATCATATTTTCTCATATTCCATTGCCCTTAGCCTCTATCCACATGCATATTGCAAATCTTGACATGTTCCTATGATTTGTTACTTATGATTCTTTCATTCTTAATACTCACGATATCATTTTATTCTATGGACGGAGGTGGTTCCTCCGTGCATGTGATTTCATTATGTGTGTGATATTTCCTCATTTATATATTTTTTAATTTTTTGTCCTATATTATACATAATTACTTCACTTGCCTATGAACTTTGTGTTGCTTTTGTTCTTTTTATGTCTAGCGATGCATATATGCATGAGCATGGTGACTCATAACTTTGATCATCTCTCCTTCCTATGTTGATGATACTTTTTCCCTAACCTCCTATGGTGCATCTATGTATCATCCTTTATTTTATGTTGATATATCTAGTGAACCTATCCTTTCCATATCTCATACTAGATTCCCTTGTTCATGTATGGGTTATCCTATTTGTGCCTCTCTTGCTTCATCTTTCCTTAAGGATCCCAATGATATTGATACACATGTTCCACCTTCACATGAGGTTGCTACTCCTTGTCTTATATCTTGTGGCACATGGTCTATTTATCATATTTTTAATGTTCAACATGGTGATAATTATTTATCTTCACTTGGTGTGGTTAATGATCATTTTTTTCATGATAATTTATTTAAAATGGTACACATTATTTTAATAGATTTATGATAGAGTTATTTAATTGGTAATAAAGACACAAAATTACATGCTAGATCATTCATATCTTCAAATTATGTTTCTATACATGACAATATTACTTCAATGCATGCATTTGGTGATAGGTTTGATTGATAGAGCTAAACAATGGCCAGATTCATCTCATGATTATTATACGTTATTTCATGATTTGTCAAGTGATTTCATATATTACTTTAATATTTATCCAAAAACATTTTTTACTTATGATTATCATTCTTCCTCTTCTAATGGCCCTCCTTTGGTGGTTCTATTGATTTTTCTATGCATCATTATGATAATACCACTTTTTAATACAAACTATCCTTTGGATCTACTCATGCTTTCACTTGCAATACCTTTGAATACTCATGGAGTACCTCCTCCTACAATTCATCTTACACATTATTTTGACATACATAATGATGAAGAATAATATATTTTTTTACAATTTTTACTTGGCATGATACATTTTCATTCGTTGATCATACATTTTTTGGTTCCTCCACTACAACTACATATGACATGAGCAATACACATTCTAAAAGAACCTAAATATGAGCCTTCTATGAAGGTAAAGTAAAAGGTTGGTTCTTTTTAAGTGTGATTGTGTGTTCAAGCTAGTGCAAATTAATGTTACCTAAGGCCATGTCCAACTAACCTAACACTGATTCATAATCACTATGGCTAAGACTAAAAATACAATAATTTGGACAACATGTGACAAATTAGAAACATGAACTCACAAAATAAACTATGTATAAAAATGGAAAAAATATTTAAAACACACACACACAAACTTGCAACTAAATGTTATTATTAATTTTAGAATTAAGGTATCTTGTGGATTTGTAAAACCAAAATTTGTTACAATTTGAGTTCAAAACCTCTACGTTAAGGGTTGTAGCTAAGCCAATAGTTTAGTTTTGTTTAAGAACCTAGTCCTATATGTCAAAAATCTTTAGGAAATTTAGGGGTGCTTGGAAAAAACCTCCTCAGAAAATGTATATATGAGAACTTGTTAAGGAAAATACAAAATATTGGATTAGAACAAAAATAGGTGAATGAAAAATCAAAATACACTAAAAATTAAATAAATAAAAAACACACACACACACATAGATACATAGGTAACAAATCAAGAATTGCACTCTAGAAACTTGCAAATATAGGTTGTTTGAGACTTGTAAACCAAAATTTAGTTAAATTAGAGCCAAGGACAAGGTTTTTTAGTTTCCTAGTGGCTTAGAGCTCAACTTGGTCCTCTTGGTCAACCAACTATACAACTTGGTCTTGTAGTGTAGGAAAACATATTCCTTTTTTACACTTAATTTGGGAATGAATAATTAATAATAAAATGAGCTTAATGATGCCTAAATTTAGTGTTGTAATATGTATTTTACACATCCACATTAAGTTTAGGGCCCTTTTAATTACAATGGACTTAGTTGTGCCTTATTTTTGGTGTACCTTTACACTTTCACACTTATCTAGGGCTTTATTAATGAACTAAGGTTAATTTTCTTTAATTGGCCCCTTTAATTCAAATCCAAGCATAATTAATTGCATTTTCTGAAGGGTAAAACTTGACATTCATAAATTCCATAACATAATGTTTAACATTGAGCAATGTGTGTCCTAGGCAAGTGGTTGAGGACCCATTCCCCATAGGGGGAATGGGTCCTCACTTGCACCTAGGACCTAAATTCAAACTATGTTTTTGGCAGTATTTTAATGATTTCAAATCCACAATTCAATGTCGGCTTGTGTAATTTGAATTTCAGGAATTAATGTTAAGATATGTATAAATGCAAGGTTATTTCACCTAGTTTCACCTATATTTTAAAGTATTCAAATCCTAGAGCAATGTTTATGAGATCAAGAGAAATTCAAGAGAATTTTCAAGGCATTCAAGTGCAAAGTTATTGAAGATTATTGCAGCAATCAAGATTCCTATCATCATGTCGAAGATCTATTGCATCATGCATGTTGTTTGAGCTAATATGGTGATGTAGTGTTCAAGATCTAATCAAGAATATCAAAGGCATTGTTTCAAGACAAGTTTCATGATCAAGATCTACATCCATTGAAGCCAATTCATGCAAGTTTGTAGATCTACAATCCAAGGTTCAAATAAGGTTTGGTGAGTTGTTACATAGTGTTGTTCATTCATGCTTTTCTATTTCATTACAATTTTTAATTACCAAAATGAGGTTTGACCAAGGTAAACCCCCATTCCCTATAAAACAATATTTTTCTCTCTTTGATGTGTGATTGCAGATTTTAGGTTGAAGATCCTTTGAAGAGAAAAAATGAAGAAATTTGCAAAGTTGTCATCTCACGAAAACTTCTCTACATAATTTATTTCTATTTGTTCGACAGTGAGAATCAAGAATCTGGGAGTGCAAACACAATAGAAGAGAACCCAGAAAGATTTTTTCAGGAACCCTAGCTAGGACCCATTCGCCATAGGGTGAATGAGTCCTTAGTGAGCTTCAAAAGGTGACTTTTGGTGAATGGTACGCATCCTTTTCCCCTTTCCAGACCTGCCTTTTGATTATTGTTTATGTCAGATTTGATTATTGTTCTTCATTTGAATTTTATAGCTTGCATTTTAGAGTTTGTTTGATGGTTTTGATCTTTCTCTCCAAAGTTATATTTAACTTATACCCCCATCCTTGCATAGATAGGAAATTTGTTGATTCATACCTTGATTTGACTTACCTAAGGGTTGATAGTCACTTCATAGTTTGGATCTCATTTCCTTGAATGAAATTAGGGAAATAGGTCTTTGTGGTGAAACCTCTTTCATAACATTTTCACCACAACCATCATCATCATCATTTTTTCCTTTATTTTATTTTGGTGAACCCGAGTTCAATCCTTTCATTTTTTGATTTTGGAGTCCTCTTTCACCCTAGATTTAGATTTTTCATTCATTTGCATCTCTTTGTATTGAATTGAGTCCCATTTAGGGTGTCTAGTTTGCATAAAACTTTGGCTTTCATTTAAGGGTTTTAGTATTGCATATTTTGCTTTCTTTAAATCTAAAAAATACAAAAAAATCAGTCATTTTGTATATCATTCACATAACATTACGTCATATTCATTTTCATTAGAAAATTGAAATAAAATTGCATATCAAATTAGGTGTTATAGGTTGTCATTTTGTCACATTTTGCATTTGCATTCAATCCCCATTTCACAGAAAATTAAAACTGTAACTTGCTGTATTAGATCAGAATATGGAAACCATTGAAATTTACTCAAAAATCTGTAAAAACTTGTTTGGAAACCATCACCTAGGACCCATTCGCCCTAGCGTGAATGAGTCCTTGATCAGGGTCATAATCTGATTTTCTGGGCATTAAAACATTAATTTCTACATTCCAGTTTGTTATCAGATTTCTGTTTCTATTTGCATAATTTCTATTTCTTTAATGATCATATTTAGCTTCATTTGATAAAGTTAGTGCATTACGTGATTTCAAAATTGTATTTACAAGACATTTTTTTTAGGTTTTTGCATAGTGTAATTAGAAAATTACCTTGTTTTAAATATGAAAATCTGAAAAATGGACAAGTGTTTTTAGTAATGTGTGGAAGTCCTTGTTCTCCTTTGTTGATGTTTCAAGTTGTGTTTTTGGCAATAATCCTAATGCAATTGACTCTAACCATGCTCAACCAACTCCTAATGAGTGTCCTCATGAAGTTGACATCATTGGAGAAGATGATGCTAGCATGCATGAGTTTATAAACGATTGCCTTAAAAATATTGAGAATAATGCATCCTTTTATCCTTCCATGAAACAACCAACACAATTTGAGATGTTTGGTCTTTTACATCCTGAAATTGAGTCACAAAATAAGCCTAAACTTCCAACAATGAGGGAACCTAACTCTTCTAATCAAGTGCATACCTATCCATCTTATGTTAACAAAGTGACCAACACTCCCATTAACCTAGAAGAGACTTATGACCAAGGCTTCAAGATTTTAACTAAACAAGGATGTGACATAACTAATGAGCATGAAATTCACAAAATTTTAGAGCAACTTCCTATTGAAGAAACCAAAGGATTAGGATATTGAGATCCTCTTCTTGACATAAGTGTCCTCCTTCCTAAGGAACAACCAATGCCTCATAAGGATGATAAGGGAATCATAGGTCCTCCTCCTCAACATTTATCTTAACAAATTGGTGAAACAAGCACGAAACAAAAACCTTACAAACTCAAAAAATTGCCATTCCTACAAATACTCAAACAAAAATTGAACGAAATATGGAGCACCTCCTTAAAAAAGGTTGGATTAAATTTCCACCTCGTAGTAGAAGTAGTATACCTAAGAAAAACATGAATTATTGTGCATATCATAGAATTCTTGGGCATCTTATTGATGAGTGTCATGCATTAAAATTGATATTGAGTGATTTTTATTCTAATGATGATGGTTTCTATGACAAAATAGTTAAATAGAAATTGCACACATTTTGCTCCTTGCCATGTAATAGTTGTAGGATCATAGCACCCTCACTATCACATGTTTTACATTCATTGAAAATCATTATCTTTATCACAAGGAGCTCATTCTCATCACCCATCTCGACTCATCCTTGTCCTGCACTTAGTGGGGGAAAGGGGTTAGATAGCCTTGTCCTAGCTTTGGTACTTGATGTTGTCCCTTTGGCTAGTTTTCCACCTTCCATATATACTAATCAAGATTGGGATGCAGATGACCTACTATAGGTTGACTCGCATGTGCCTTAATAGTCTTTTTTTCTTTTTCTTTTTCATGTTTCTTTATGTGATTGCATGTGCATAATGTGATCCCCTATAATGTTTCGTTTGATTTATCTCTCTCTTTTTGTGCATTCCTCTATTTGTATCTACATTCTTCTCTATGTCGTAAACATTTATTTTTTCCTTGTCTTGTGTTTTCCTTTTGGGGATGACATAAGGCATCGACACATTTAGGTTTCACTCTTTTTGTGTCATTCTTCCCATTCTATGAGTATTTGGGGAATGATGACGTTTCTGAGCTTTATGAAAATATTGTAGTAAAGATATACTAACCCTAAATCCATAGATCCCTTATGTATTTTTGGTGGCAACCCCTCCTTCCTTTTTCATGGCATAGCTTCATTTCAGAAACATAAGACTTGGCATAGGGCTTTCCGAGCAAACTCTCATGTCTTAGGATTGAACATTGGCTACTTTAAATCAATTGCTTACAACAAGGGTGTAGCAATTTATTTAAAGTGGGGGCATACATCGATAATATCTTTCAACATTTTTCAAGTTTCATGGTGTGATTTTCTTTATTCTTATGACTTGTCCTTTTCTTGGTGGTGTCATTGGGTTTGATGTCCTCCAAGAGTGTGATATTTCTTAGCATACAAATTTCCTCTTAGTGGTGATGCGATGCACTACATTCCCTAAGTTCTGAATCTTTTACTCTTTACTTGTCCTCTCTTGGAGACATTAGACACGATGTTCCCTAAGAAGAAGACCTTATACGAACTAAGCAAAATCCCTTTGAATAAAAACTTTCACAAGCATTATTGTTCGTAAGTGTTTGGCATAACACAACTTGTTAAGCCTTATGAAGCTCAAAACCCTAAATTCAAGGCCACAAAGCATAACACACCTTGATTTCCTATGGAGCCTTGCCTTGTTCATAGGTGTTTAGCATAACAAAACTTGTTAAGCCTATGAAGCTCAAACTCTAATTTAAGGCCACCTAGGATAACACACCTTGCTTGCCTGTGGAGCCTTGCCTTGTGGTGCCTTATTGAAGTTGTTAGGAGGATAGATTTGATATGGTATGGGAGCCTAATATGATTCTCTAATTTTCCACTCTTTTTGGATACTCACCTAGTGGACAGCCCGAGGTTTCACTACCTCGAAGTGAGCACAAAATCAAAGGCTTAGATGTGTTCCGTGCCAATCGAATCGTCTAAACTTGATCTTCCTAGTCTTTGATGTTGTATAATTGTGTATCTTTGTCATTTCTATATACATAAGTGTCTTGAATGTCTACTTTAGTGTGAGTTTGCACTTGCACTCATCCTCGCACTAAAGTGGGGGCTAAATGCAGTGTAGGAAAAAGTATTCCTTTTTCACACTTAATTTGGGAATGAATAATTAATAATAAAATGAGCTTAATGATGCCTAAATTTAGTTTTATAATATGTATTTTACATATTCACATTAAGTTTAGGGCCCTTTTAAATAAAATGGACTTAGTTGTGCCTTATTTTTGGTGTACCTTTACACTTTCACACTAACCTAGGGCTTTAATAATTAATTGAGGTTACTTTTCCTTAATTTTCCCCTTTAATTCAAATCCAAGCCTAATTAATTGCATTTTTTGAAGGTTAAAACCCGACATTCATAAATGCCAAAACATAATGTTTAACATTGAGAAATGTGTGTCCTAGGCAAGTGGCCTAGGATCCATTCACCATAAGGTGAATGGGTCCTCACTTGCACCTAGGACCTAAATTCAAACTATGTTTTTGGTGGTAGTTTAATGATTTCAAATCCACAATTTAATGTCGGCTTGTGTAATTTGAATTTTAGGAATTAAAGTTAAGATATTTATAAATGCAAGGTTATTTCACTTAGTTTCACCTAGATTTTCAAGTATTCAAATCCTAGAGAAAAGTTCATGAGATCAAGAGCAATTCAAGAGAATTTTTAAGGCATTCAAGGGTAGAGGTATTGAAGATTATTGCAGCAATCAAGATTCCTATCATCATGTCAAAGATTTATTGCATCATGCATGTTTGAGCTAATATGGTGATGTAGTGTTCAAGATCTAATAAAGCATATCAAAGGCATTGTTTCAAGACAAGTTTCATGATCAAGATCTACATCCATTGAAGCCAATTCATACAAGTTTTCAAATCTACAATCCAAGGTTCAAATAAGGTTTGGTGAGTTGTTACATAGTTTTGTTCATTCATCATTCCTTCATGCTTTTCTATTTCATTACAAGGTTGAATTACCGAAATGGGATTTGACCAAGGCAAACCCCCATTCCCTAACAAACAACATTTTTCTCTCTTTGATGTGTGATTGTAGATTTTAGGTTGAAGATCCTTTGAAGAGAAAAATTAAAGAAATTTTCAAGAAAAGTTATCATCTCACGAAAACTCTTCTACAAAATTTATTTTAAGCTATCCGACAATGAGAATCAAGAATCTAGGAGTGCAGACACAACAAAAGAGAACCTAGAAAGCATTTTTCAGGAACCCTAGCCAGGACCCATTCACCATAGGGTGAATGAGTCCTCAGTGAGCTTCAAGAGGTGACTTTTGGTGAAAGGTGCATATCCTTTTCCCCTTTCTAGATCTACCTTTTGATTACTGTTTCTATTAGATTTGATTATTGTTCTTTATTTGCATTTTATAGCTTGCATTTTGGAGTTTGTTTGATGGTTTTGATCTTTCTTTCCAATGTGCTATTTAGCTTATACCCTCGTCCTTGCATAGATAGGAAATTTGTTGATTCATACATTGATTTGACTCACCTAAGGTTTGATAGTCACTTCATAGTTTGGATCTCATTTCCTTGAATGAAATTAGGGAAATAGGTCTTTGTGGTGAAACCCCCTTTCATAACATTTTCACCACAACCATCATCATCATCATCATTTTTCTTTCATTTCAAGTCCTAAATGAGTAGCTTGGTCCAAGTTGTAAAAAAGTCACTAAAACTAACACAAATATCCTTGTTATCATTTCAAATAGTGTTACCTTACAAAAATCTTAAGGCTTTTGTACATATTCTCTTATTTTTCACTTGCAAGTCAAAGATATATGGATACCCTACAAAACATAATAGTTAAAGGGAAGTATTCCTTATTCTATTCTATTGTGGGTACAACAAAAAAGTTTACATGATATAGAGTATTGATAAAAAGCTCTAATACAAATCCTATAATTAAAAAAGCGCACCAATTCCAATTATAAACAAAAGATTTTAAAGCATAAGGTAAATGACAACAACAAGAAGTGCACAAAAACGGTTAGATGGGGATAATTATTGGGAGACTAAAATGGAAAAATGGTATAATTAAAACTTTGAAGAGGGATAATTCAAAAGGGTGGAAAACATAATTTTAGGGAAAAATAGTGTAGGTTTACAAAGAAATTGGGAAACAAACTAAAACTAAGCATTAAGGGTTTTTTAAGTAGGGAGATGGACTAGTGAGTGGAAAAATTAAATGAATGGAAGAAAATGAAACAAATCTAAAGAAAAAGTGGGCATGGATGGTGTAATAGGGATATGAGAGGGATTTTAAAATGTGTAAGGAATTCTAAAGGAAAATGTAGGAAAACCCTATGATAAGACTCTTTATGGCTCACAAAGGGAAAGATGAGAGATGGGTGATGAAGAGGGTAATAAAAATGATACTAAATGAAAAAAATATGAAGCATAAATGAGTGTAATTAATGTGAAAAAAAATATTGGGTTTTGACAAATGGGTAAGGAAATATAAAAGATGAAATGTGAGCAAAACCTAAGAAGGGGCATTCTATGACTTAAAAGAAACAAAAGGAAGGGATGTGGAATGAAAAGGATAACACAATGATAAAAAAAAATGGATACTAACAAAGGGAGGTGTATGAAGGATATATAAAATTTTAAGGAAAATGGAACCCCATATTAGTTAGTAAAACCAAATAAAAATTGTATCAAGCTAGTAAAAAAATGATGAAAATGCTATACCATAACAAATAAATTTATTGTAAATTTTGATGTAAAAATCCTATAAATTGTCGCAAACCTTCATGCAAAAGATAATTCACTATAAAATTATTCTAAAAATTAATATGGTCCCACTCTTTCAAAAAATAATTCTTACCAAAGCTCTTAATTGGAAACTTAGTATCTACGTTGTAAAAATGAGTCAAAGGAGGTTTTATTTTATAAAAAAATGGTAGGAATTTAGGGAGGGAAAATATCTCACCACGAGATACCTTAATCAATGCACATCCTATAAAAAATTGAGCTTAATTACTAGTCTAACTAGTAATCACTTGACATTGAGGATTGGTCCCTAAGCCCAAGGAGGTCCAAATTTCTTTGAGAGATCAAGGGTAAAGAGGTTCATATAAATGTGGTGGTCACGAATTGAAATAAAATTTGGGATACATGTTTTAAAATTTATGAATAGGTTAATTTCTACTAGATTTAGGAGACGAGATCTAATTGGTTGATTTCAAAAAAAGTCAAAAAGGTGATTATAAAGAAGGGGTAAGGAGAACATGGAAATTTTGAAAAGAAAAAGGAGAAGGATAATTAAGGGAAAAATAATAAATTAAAACAAAACATCTAGGCAAAGGGTTAGGATGAAAAAGGAGAACTAGGATTAGGCATAGGGAGCCAAGAATTAGGATCAAAACAAGAGGTAAAAGGAACCAAACACACATAATTTAAAGTGAGTGTAGAATATAGGAAAGAAAATTTTAGAGTACATGCAATTTCTAATATTACCCATAAAATTAAGGGATGCATTGAGCATGATATTTAACCTTATAAGAACTATCTCAGTGCTAGAATTGACAATCTAGAATAGTTTATTGTGTGATAAAAAATATTAAATTAAAACAAAACACCTAGGCAAAGGGTTAGGATGAAAAAGGAGAACTAGGATTAGGCATAGGGAGCCAAGAACTAGGGTTAAAACAAGAGGTAAAAGGAACCAAACACACATAATATAAAGTGAGTGTAGAATATAGGAAAGGAAATTTTAGAGTACATGCAATTTCTAATATTACACATAAAATTAAGGGATGCATTGAGCAGGATATTTTACCTTATAAGAACTATTTTAGTGCTAGAATTGACAATCTAGAATAGTTTATTGTGTGATAAAAAATATTCCACAATCCTTTGTCATATAAAATTTTGACATTTTCTTTACCAAATGGGTGTTTGGAACTTTCTTGTAAAAATTATGATCATAGAGGTGATACTATATGGTAATTTAAAATTTATAGTAATGTGCAGCCCTTCTATGAGAATCAATTGCTTGCTAAGATTTTATCATCAATCTTGAGTGATCATGCAGTTACGTGTTTTTATTTTTTTACCTTGAATTATTTTATTGATTCCTTAAAGAATTTATGTAGGGTTTTCAAAAGGGTTTTATAGTGTAACATTGAGTCCAAGGCTTCCATCACTTAACTCTTGCAATGTAAAGAAAAATAACAAGAGCTAATTAAGGATAATATTTTAAGATTTCAATCTTTGTCTACTAATATGAGGTATCTAGTATTCAAGAGGATGAGCTTAATGAATAATTTACTTCCAATATTTGGGAGAAAAAATTAATTACATGCCTCATTATTGATTTTTAGATTTATGTTCTATTGTCTATAAGAATGAGCATTCCTTACCATAAGCCCCTCTTGATAGCACATCCCCTTTTTCCATGACTTAACATTATTATCCCATTTAGAAAATGGGGGAAATAAGTATGTACCTAATGATATTCATAATGATCTTATAATGCAATTTTTAACCAAATCACTTTATAGAATTCAATATATTAGAAAATATTTCACATATTGTATTATAACAACTCATACAACACAACATCAATACCTTAAATTTTATCAAAACAAATGGAAAAATCTAATGTTAAAAAACATAAGGTCAAGAAATTTTGTTCCTATCATCACACACATGGTCCTTCTATAGATAGATCATGGCATTCAAAAGTAATTTTCAAGATCTTATAAATAAAGGGAAGATAAACATTAAGTACACTTATGAGACCAAAAATCATATAAACGAAGATGATGTACATCAATATATTGGTCTTGTTCACCTTAACACATCCCATATCCAAATTACATGTGAAATAAATAGAAACCACCCAGTGTATAACCAATTATTAATGTGTTTATAAACAATTATCACAAGGAGCATTTAATAAGAGTAAATCATAAAGAATACAATATAAAAATTAATGATCATTATGATGGCAAATTTTAGTATGAGGATGATGATGGAATCCACATAGATTTTTTTTTCATTCATGAGGTTCCATATGGACTATGTACCTACATACCCATATGTCTTGCTTTTAATTTTGTCTCATTCTCATGCCTTGGCTTCTTACTCTTATATGCATACTTATGCCTACACTTACCAATATATTTATTTAATTTTAATATACATGATTATCCAATCTGACATAGCTTATGCGTTCTTATCACGTACTTATTATTATTATAATATATTACTTATTTACCTTCACATGCCCTTATCTTACCCCTAGCTAACTCTTATTCTCATTACTTACATCTTATGTTTCCATATTGTGATTTTATTTCCATATCACCCTGTTATATTGGGTTACACCATCTTCTCCCATATACCATTTTGTGCTTACATGACTAAATTTTCATCTAGAGCTATGCTACCACTAGGGACCCCATGCCTTTGCTAGAACATTGTGTGCTCATGTTCTAGGAGCCACATTTTGGGCGTATTTCTTCTTTAATATTAAATGTAATTAAAAATCATTCCTACCCATTAAGGCCAGTTGAATCCTCTCATTTTCCTATACTACGAGTAAATTTATATACTTTCACAATTATTAGGCTGGCTCATATACTTACCACAGTTGTCATTTGAGATGTCTAAATTATTTTTTTGTCATAAATTTTTTTATGAACCTAATTTATATTAAATGATACATGAGCTCCATGCTTAGCTTACATTTAGATTTCATGTACTCTCTCTCCTCCAGTTCCTCACATATGGTGGATGTAACCAATTAAAGGGGGTATATCTTGTTGCTAACATTTATTTGTTGAGTGTGTAGACAATTATACGTGTCAATACATAGATTCATCCCCATTTCTAGATGGACATTATCACACAATATGGTAATGTCCCATTTCCACTTTCTATACATACACATTTTTTCTAACCCTTATCTCTCCTTCTTTTGTGTTCATAGTTAATAAATTATTCTTATAATTGTGCTTATCTTTATTTGTGAGAAAAATCCTTCTTAAAATAAAATACAATACTTCTAGTAGAAAAATGTCTAGGATTTTTTGCAGCAATATTTTAGATCACACCTAATGATCCATCATTAGGAAGAGGATTAAAAATAATGCAAATTGAAAAACTTTTATTGAAAAGAAAGAAGAATTGACACAAAATGTAAGATGCCTAAGGAAGAACTTAGAATCAATAAAACCAAAATTGAAAACTAAAAAATTATACAAAAATATTAGATATATCAGGACCGAATTATTAAGGAAGGTATTACCCTAGTAGGTTTGTTTATGCTATCTTTTATAAACATTATTAAGTAATGATTATCCTAAAAAATGTATTTTTATAAATGGTATGAATCTAAATATTATAATATTGCACATATAATAATTGCTATGTTATGATTCATTGATAATTTATTAATAAAAAATTTATTTAAACTTATGAAACATAAGTTAATTAATGTTATGAAAAATAAATATTATAATTTTTTAATAATTATTATAAATATTATGATTATTATAATTCCCATAAATGCTGAGATATCTAACATCGTTTTTTTATATTAAAGCAAGGAAAGGGCCCTGAGCCCAAAGGTTTCAACAAAATAGTAGAAGCACGAAACAAAGGCCCAACGACCTCAAATAGTAAGAAACCAACCAAAAGAGGAGGCACACATACCTCGAGAGAGCATGAAAACATTAGAAAATGTACACATGCATAACATACCACGCACACATGCCAAAGACTACTTAAGGAACATAAAAAAGGAAACAAAAGACAACTAACATCATTCTTCCTTAGGGATACTAATTAAGTCCCAATCAACCTTTAGCTTGTCGAGAGAGTCCTTCTAGTCTTTCTCCTCTATGTTTTCCATGCTAGTCATCATCTAGGAATCTCCCTCTTAGTTCTTTCCAATATTCTTCTTGAGTTTCCCGATCTTTGATTTTCTTGAAACAATACCAAAATAGATCATTAAATTATCTTGTCGATTATAAAAATAATTTTGCCTATAGATTCTTCTAAAATTGTAACCCTATCCATCATATTATCAGTCATAATTTTATTAAAATCTTGAAACATAGCTTCACAAATCCTCTATTTGATCTTTTATATTTTATAGAGACTCAATATTAGTCTATTCCTCTCTTTTAGTTTCCTCCATCTCCTCATTATTATCGACCTTAACTTCTTCCACCCCCATATCTAAAACATTCATTTCCTCTTCATTAAGCTCCTCATAATTCTCTACATCCTCACTTTTATGATCTTCTTCCTCCACACCGACCTCTTCATCATCCTCTTCTTGCATACTATTTTCCAGGCTATCCTCTTCATAATTAGGGACAAAATCCTTGTCGAAGGAGTATTTCCCCTCCTCCTCAAAGGCCAATTTCTTACCTTTATTTTATCATTTCCTTTGTTTTGTTGTCCAACACGAGAAAACCTGGAGGACCTCCTCTCTCCCAACCCACCACTGTATTATTCTTCTGATCAGGCTTGACATCATCAAATATATATGTTGTTTTTTCCATTACCCCCTTAGAAATAGAGGAACCCAACTTTTTCTTTTTGGTTGACAGGAGGTTTGAAGGGGTTTTCTTTTTTGGGGGAGTAGCTTTTTGCAACTCTTTTTCAAGAGGGGGAGTCGGGATAGTACCAGTGTTCAAAAGCCCCTTTTTGTATTTTGATTTAGCTCTTAAAGGAGGATTTTTCGAGGATGAAAGGGGTTTATTTTTTATCAACTTGATCTCCAAAGGTTTGACAAAAGAGGCAAGGTTTGGATAAGAGGTGATGGAAAGTACATAGTTATAAAGAGTAAGAAATAAACCTTGATGAAGAGGCAAAGAAGCCCCTTTAGCAATGCAAGTGTTTAGTGAAGAAAGCATGAAAAATGGGATATTTATCCTTTCATTATGACAAATATGATTCAGAAAGGGGAAATGATATTCATGAATAGTCTTAAATCTGCCTTCTAAGGTGAAGTAGCACATGATATGGAGACTTACTAGGCTATAAGGCATGAGAAGATTCTATCTATTGAAGCTATTTTGTAACTGTTGACACTTTTCGCCATAGAAAAAATCCCAATTTCAGAGAATTCCTAGTCCTCTGAAATCTCCGAAGTCTTCAAAAACTCACAAAATATGTTTAGGGATAAAATATCTATCTTTGTTAAAATGGCTATCTCATGGAATTTTTTCCACTGAGAAATATTTCAAAACTGTTTCAATTTCATGAATCTTCAAAATTTATGAAAAACTTAGAATCCAAGAATTTAGGGGTGGAATCTCAGAGATTTCTTGATCTCCTAGAATCCTTGAGGCTAAAGATTGTTTAAAACTTGATTTCACTAAAATTATCTAAAATCCCTGAAATCAAATTGAGGTAGGGCAGATCTCCTAGTTTCCACCATTCCACAAATTTTTTCTCAGTGGGCCCAAAGTTATCTGTGAAACCACGGGATGGCAACACGTGGTAGGTTGAGCACTGTTCACCATGAAAAGACAAAGGTAGACTCAACCACTTCTACGTGGAAAAGTCTTAAGGCATTCTGCCCTTCCACAGAGCTCTTTAGGGTAGACCCACCATCAGTCTGTGGAAGCATGGGACGATGACACGTGTCATGGGAGCTATGTGGTGGCTTTTGGTTGCATCATGGAGGCTCTAGTTTTATCCTCTTGTGAGTTTGCGAAATGGTGACACTTGTCCACATGATGATAGGGGAGGCCGTCACTTCATGAAGGCAATTCAAATATTTGCATTAGCCATTGATCTTATGTTATGCTTGTAGATCAACGATTATGTTTTAAAGTTAATAAAGTAACCTCTAGGAATTGATCTCAACCTTCCATCTCTGATCGAATCGCCCAAATTCAATTTTGACAACGGCTAACCACACTAGTTCATGAGAGCGATTGTATTCATGGATGAGCGACATTTCCTACAACTAGAATCAAATTTTCTCGCTGTAGGGTTCATTCTTTACGGGTTTCCACACCATATTCAATGCAAAAGTGGCACTCATGCTCCTTCATGTGTTGTAGAGACATTCATTCTACTATAGATCAAATTTCATGTTGATTTTGTGGAAGTCTTCAACTCTACACTTATAGAGCATTCAATTTAGGGGTATGGCATGCATATCAAGGTTCTCTAGGTCTATCTTCTATATGAGATTTGATGGTCAGATCCTCTGCCCTCGATCAAATCATAGTTTTGTTGAATACTAACCCTAGTAGGGTTAGGGTTTGGGTAAAAGTACAAAGCTGTGTCACACTTTTATAAAGGAAACGACCAACACTGATCCAAATTTTAAACTTGAATCACTAAAAGTGATATATGTTTTAATTTTTTTTTATGAATAGGCACTAATCTATATTAATAGTAAAGATTAATATACATATCCACAAAAAAAGGGTATGTGGTAAGAGGGCACACTCCGAGAGTCACATGGGCAGCGCCCAAAAAACCAAAAACCAACAGTCACATGGGCCTAGCCCAGAAGTCCAAGATTACAAACATAAAAGGCCATTAAGCAGCCAAAGCAGTACCAGTAGAGCCAGGAGGGTCTCTGTCATCCAAGTTCTTCCCCCATACTTCAAAAGGGTATAGAGTGATGTCAGGAGGAGGACCCCAACCATCATCAACATCTTTTTCTTTATCTTTGTCCTCGCACTGGGGTGAGATTGCAAGCACTAGACGTGGAAAGCACTTACCAGAGTCTAGCCAACCAGAGCCACTAGCACTAGTATTAGAGGGCCACCTGAAATCACCACTGTTGCTTCCCGTTGCTCCTTTAGAGGGCCACCCCTGGCCAGCCCACGAAGGAGGAGAACGAGACCGTCGAGGAGGGCAGTAACCACACCGAAGAGGAGGTTGAGAGCGAGGGTGAGCAGAGCCACTCCACTACCAACCCCGAGAGGGCGATCAACCGTGAGAGGAAGTGGGCACCTGAGCCACAGTACACAGGGCATTGCCCCAATGATCCAAAAGTACCTGAAGGCGAGCCACCTGAAGTGCAACCTTGTTAGCTTAAATTTGAATATGCAAGAGCACATTAGAGCAAATAATAGGTTTAGAATACAAAGAAACATTTTTATCCATTTGGGTGTTAGCAAATATGTAGGCATGTCTATCTTTCTAGATATTGAAGAGGATTTCCACCCTGAAAGTGTGCCAAAGCTAGGTATATTTAGTAGGAAGTCTGGGAAAATCTCCTATTATAATCATATGCTAGGAGAAGGGTTCTGATTTGAAAGGCCGAAAGAAGTCATGAATCTAATTCCAAAATTGTTCAGCTCCAGTACAAAACTAGAAGAGATGCTTAAAAGACTTAGCTTGCCCATAGAAAGGGCACCGAGGGTCCTGGACCCCCAAGTGAGCAATCCGAGACCCCACAGGAAAGCCTTGGAAAAGAATACACCATGCAAAGTGGGCAAGTTTTGGCTCAACACTTGTAGCCCAAGTGGCCGAAAATATTTTTTGCCAGACATGAGTGGGAGATTGAAGAAGCCACCTCTAGTTCATAATTTCAATCATTGAAAAATGCGGTGAAAGCCATGTACAACCAAGCCTAGGCTTGTGATTCCTGAAAGGGGTGTCTGGGTACCACTTCTAGTCCTTCTACCAGGGATTGGACCCTTGAATTCCCACTTTATGAAGCATATCTATAGGAATAGCATTCACCAAACCATCATAAGTTCCACGGTCCTAGTTTTGAAGACTATAGAGAGCACAAAAATATTCCCATGACATAATGCACATTTTGGGTCTGTGAAACACATGTTGCTAATTTTGAATGCCTTTCTTATGGAATCTTAACACCTTAAGCCAAGGTGACTTGGCCAATGATTGACCATTACTGGCAAAGAGAGGTGACCACCAAATGTTCTATTGATTGAGCAAAAGCCCATCACGGAAACCAGAGCTGGAATAGCGAAGCCGAGGCTTAACCACTTCCCAGGCTCGCCAAATGCTCTTGGCGATTAAAGTTCCCACAATTTGGATTGGTTCCTTCATAACCAAAAGGTTTTGAAAGCCAATCCCCTTCCAGGCAGGTCTGTGAATAGGAAATCCGAATTGGATGCAATGCTCGAGGATAATTTTCCAGGCTTCATCTCCAGTAAGGACTCTAATAATCCATTTCATACACAAGGCAGTCCCTTGTCATTGGGTGGAGCGTAAACCAAGTCCTCCAGAGTCTCCGGGAAGGTCGCATAACTCCCAGGAAACATGGTGAAACCATCTATGGGAGTTTGTAGAGGCCCAAAGAAAGTCCCGAAGTAGCTTTTCAAGTTTGGCATATGTGGATTTTGAAGGAGCCCAACAAGAGGAGTAGTACACATGTGTAGCCGCCAAAATCTTAGAGAACACTTGGAATTTTCTAGCCAGAGAAAGAGGCTTGGTAATCCAATAGGCTAGCTTTTGCTTAATCTTGGAGAGAACAACTTTCCACAACTCAGCTAGAGAAGCCTGAAAGGCGAAGGGAATGCCCATAAACCAAAATATTTCCCTTGGCCAAATCCATTTCCAACCGTACTGCTAAAGCCAGTGAGGAGAGGGTAGAATAGATTGCCTATAACACAAAGTTTTGTGCCATTGGATGGCGGAGCCAAACACAAGAAAAAAAATGTTAAGACATTCAAGAGCCACCTTAATATTGTTCTCTTCCTCAAGAAGGGTGAGGAAAGAGTCATCAACAAAATGACCATTAACAAGTTGAGTCTGGGAGTTAGGTAGGACAATACCTTTCACACGCTGTTGAGAAACCGTATTGGCCAGTAGATAGCCAAATCCTTCAGCAACAAGCACATAAAGAGAAGGAGCAAGCAGACATCCTTGCTGAATGGAGCGAAATAAACCAAAGGCAAAAGATTGGCGATCATTAATGTTGATACATGCAAAGGCATTTGAGAAAAGCATTTGGATGGCCTGAATGAAGTTAGGTCCAAACCCCAAAGCTTTCAACATGGCTAGAATGAAAGGCCACTCAATGCGGTCATAGGCTTTAACAATGTCAATTTTGAGAAAAATGCTTTCGGGGCCAAACGCCTGGTCCACTCCATACCTTCCCACACAACAATAATGTTATCCATAATAAATCTGGACTTGATAAACCTAGTTTACTTCGGGTGCACAATCTGAGGCAAAATATGGTGGATCTTTAGAGCCAAAGCCTTAGCTATGATTTTGAATGAGACATTGAGGAGCGTGATAGGCCACCAATTGCAAATATCCTCGAGATCTCTAGGATTATGTATGAATTTAATATTTCCTTTATTAATTATATTACGTAGGGTTTTCGAATGAAAAGCCTCGAGATAGAATTTATGCAAGTCTTTCCCAACACAGTCCCAAAGGGCCTTGTAAAATTCACAAGGGAAACCATCAACCCCCGAGGCCTTATCATAAGCCATGGAGTGAGTGGCTTCCTTCAAGTCTTCAATAGTGATTAATTGCTCACAAAATGCTTTCTGGGTTGAAGATAGCCTATTTGGCACAACAACGAGGCAATTCTGAAGGGCTTGTTGTTGCTCCGACGTATACTCATGAGTAGTGAAAACTTGTTCATAATGCTGAACAAAGGCCTGGAGAATGTCAGGTAGCTCAGAAAGCACCTGGTTTCCTTCTTTAATTTTCTTGATTCCAGGAGAAGAGTTCCTAGCACGTAGGGCTAGAAAAAACTCCTTGGAGGCATAGTCGCCAATATTTAACCAGTATAATTTGGCTTTGATTTGCGCACCTCTGATAGCATAATTATTTGTAACTTGATTTTTGTGTCTTATATCTACCACCCTGACTTGTAATGATGGGGAGAAAGGGATCGCCACTAGAGCCTCGCTAGTTGAGTGCATGTCAACTATGGTAGCCTCATAAGACCACCAATGAAAAATGGCCAGCTAGCATCCATAAATGCACAAAAATCTAGTCGTGTGAGTGATAACATCATTCCACCAATTAATCCAGCCTGTATCATGTGGTGGCCTACACTCCAAATTCTAGACCCTACGAATGTGGGCCAACATGGGCTGATGACAAAGCAGAGATGTGTTAAAAAAACTAAGTTTTGTAGGCCCAAGACTATCTTGTCACCCATTCAATGTGAAAAGAAATAGGGAAATGATCTGACAAAGTCACATCCACTAATGGCTTAGCCGGGAGCGAAGAGCTATCAAAAAAGAAGAAAGATTGAGCCGAGATCATGGCACAATCAAGGCGCTTAAATACCCTATCAGAACCAGCTGTGAAATTAAACCAAGTGTGCTAGAGGGAATGAGAAAGGTGATGACCAATATTGGGATCAAAGAGCCCCAATTTATTACGCATGTAAAACCATGCCTCCCGTTTGCCAGCTATCCATCTGAATGGTAGAGTTCCATCTTTATCATATGTCATATCAACCATATTGAAATCCCCACACAAAATCCAAGTAGAAACTAGCAATGAGTCAACAATCCAATGCCAAAGAAAAGAGCGTTCCACAACATCATTAGAGGCATAAACATTAATAATCTCAAAAGAGTGATTATCGATGTTAAGGAGGATCCAGACGAGCCGATGTGTGGGGTAAGATCTGTGGTCAACCACACAAGCGTTCCATTATGGGGAAAAAAGGGTGACAACCCCGCCACGTCAAGCCTCATGAGCAATACAAAACATATAACTGGCTGGCCAAATAGAATGACAAGCTGATGCAAGCAAAACACCAGAAGTTTTAACTTCTTGGAGACAAAGCACTTCAATACCAACATACTTTTGCAAAGTATCCCTAACAAAATACTTCTTGGAGAGGTCTATCAAACCTCAAACATTCCATGAGAGGAAATTCATGAATAAAACTCTTCCATATCATTGGAGTTCGACTCCTCTTCATTCAGAGTAGAGAAGCGATTCTACAAAAATGATGGTGAAACTGACCCAATTTGAATATTCAGAGATGAAATCCTTCATTTCTCTTACACATATTCTCCTTCTTCTAATGGCAGAAAGGATTGTGAGACTGTCGTTGAGCTCCCGACATGGGAGGAGATACATTATGTTGTGCTATCATAATAACAACAGGCTGAGGCGTAGCCTTCAGCTTGGGCTACGCTGAAATATTTTCAGCCTTGATCGGGGCCTCTTTCCCCTTCATTGAAGGGTTTGAAACATCTTTAGTTGGCTCAGGGACTTTGGAAACCATTCTAGAGCCATTGGACTTGTGCTTACGGTTTGTAACCATGGTCCATTTCTCATCAAGTTCGGCAGCAAAATTATCCACTTGACAGGGCTTTTTAGATTCCTATGGTGGAGAAGGAGTATGAGGCATTGCCAAAGGGCAGTCCTTGATCTTGTGGTCTACGAACTGACATCTATAACATGTGTTCGATAGATTAAAATAAGTGACCATCTTGGTATGATGAAGAGCTCCAGTTTGAATGTCAATGGAGTCCTTCAAATCTTGTGAAAGGTCCACTTCAACACAGACTTGTTTCTGGGGTCGAGCCCGGAAAAAACTATTTGGCTCAATACAAATGACCTTCCCCAGAGAGGACACAATATGACTCAAAAAAGGCACACAAGGCAAGGGAAACCCTGGAAAATCAATCCAGACTAGAACCCGCAACTTGGTGTCATTCGAGACAACAAAGTCCCGGGTCCAAGACTGGAAAACCAATAGAGAAGACTTGACATACCAGGGACCATGATTTAGGATTGCCTAAACATGGCTGACCTCTACAAAGTGAAAAATAAAAAAACCCTTGGATAAATTTTGGACCATATCAAGGCAGACCCCATGAGGGACCTAGGCCTTATGGACCCATTCTTTAAGCATACTTTCAGGGGGAGTCCTCTCAACAAAATACCCAACAAGAGTATGTTGCTCAAGCCATTGACAAGCAGAATCAAAATCAGGCAAAGGTAAAACCACATCAGCTAGGGAGTCAAAAGACTTACCTCATGAAACACTTTCAGAACAAATTTTCGGGGTCGTTTGTTCAGAGGAGGAGCCATGAAAAAAGTTGTCGAACCGCCAACACTGACGAGAACTATTGGGTTAGAGCCGGTTGAAGGCATATTAAAACAAAAAAGCCACAACAAATGCGATCGTACACACAAGAAAAGAGAAAAACCTGCGCCAATGGCGCAATATGATGCAAGAGGGGCCAAAGATGACAACAGAGACAGGAAAACCCTAGCAAAGCTCCTTGTTTTGGATTTTGAAATGATGTAAGCTAATAAAATATATATATTTTAATATATTTTATGTTTGTATTTTTTTGAAAAAAATAAAAATTATTTGAATATAGTTTTTTATAAATTAACACTATAATTTAGTTGTTGATAAAATGCTAAAAAATGAAGTTACATAAGACATCAACCTTTATATAGTAAATTTTATTTATTTTCCTTTTTTTTTTTGTATTTATAACTTGAATCTTTAGGGCATGGATATATTTTTTTTCCAATTTTGATAAATATATATTTTTGAATAAATATTAAAATGTACACGTATTAAAACTTAGTTGTTTCCAGTCAACGCCAACTTTCATATAAATTATTTATCTAAAATAGAAAAAAATTATACCGTCTTGATATAGATTCTTATATCTAGGGCATCATATTTTTTTCAATTTTTTTAATAAACTTTACTATTTTTCCTTGACATAGTAATCAACCTAATGTTTTGTGCTGATAACCTACATTTAGTAAAAATAAAAAATAAAATATAAATAATAATTAAACTATTAAAATGTATACATTTTTGAAAACTAAACTTATGGTTCTAAAAAAGGGTTTTTTAATATTTAAAAAAAAAGTTTTTAACATGAGTAGAAGTTGTTGAAATATCAAGTTTTTCAAATAGTTTTATTTTTTTGGTAAATTGGACTCAAAGTGGTGCTAAATATGCATTTAGCCAACAATTTTAGTTGGAAAGTTGTGGGCATATATAACTTAGCTAGAATGAAGCTTACATGACATATGTGACAAAAATCAATTTTTAGTTAAAATTACTTAAAATCACCTATGCTCATAAGTTGGCTGAAAGTGTGACACAACTTTGTGCTGATACTCGTTTAGTCTGAAAACGTTCAAGTTATGCTTGCATTATAAAGGCGAGAATTGTTCTCATTCTAAGGGTTCTTCCTTTGGCTCCTCTAGGGATTTTCTCTTGCAGACACTACAATTTTTGCATTTTCCCCTTCTAAAGATTCCTTCTTATGCCTTATGTTAATAAAATTTAACCATTGTCATTGCTACTTCTTGCATGTTTGAGTAAGATTCATTTACCTTCAAGTTTAAACCAGTGTTTTAGTTGTTTTCATTGATCTATGGTGTTATTTGGAGCAGGAAGAAACAAATTTCTATCTTGGTGCATCACCTCTTTTCCCTTTAATGCATTCCTTCTATCCCTTTTCAAGTGACAATAGTTTTTGACATGCGTAGTAGGACTAACATAAATTTCATTTCATATTGTTGAGGAAGTGGTGCTATTATCAACATTTCAGCCTTTGGAGGAATTCAATTAAGTACCTGGCCACACTGCATTCAAGGGAGGACTTTGTGATCAACTTGGTTCTAGATCAGAGCTGTATAAAATCATGCCCATGATTCACACTAGGGCATCTTCTAGAGGTAATTTTCAGTACACTGAGCTCTCATTTCCTGCTTCTAGAAGAAGAAATAGAAACTCCTTGTCACCTATAAGGAGAAGTAGAAGTCCTACAATACCATCTCCTAGAGCTCAATCTATTCCACCTTTGGGTAGATTATTTGAGATTAGAACAACTACTGCTCAAGTGCAAAGAACCTTATTCCATATGGATACACCTATAAATCATCCCTTTGTATCCTTTAGTGGTGGAAACCCTTTTATTTTAGCCCATAAGGATGATATACTAGTTAATTCCCTCAAAAGAATCCCTCATTTCACTGGTGAGACATCCACAAATCCAACCGAGTGCATCATAGATGAGGCAAATATACGCTTTGTGCATGATGTAACAAAAGACAATATGGTTGTTAGGCTATTAGCCACTTACTTGCAAGGAAAATCATTGCAGTGGTATATAAGTCTACCACCTAACTCCATTCACAACTGAGATGAGTTAGATGGAAAACTATGCAACCACTTTGAGGATAAAAGTGACCATTTATCCCTGGTAGAACAATTGACCATTATCAAAAGAGACCCTCATGAATTCATGAGTGACTTCAACTATAGATTTATGAAGACTTGGGATAGAATCCCTATCTTGGTGAAACCTTCTACAAAATATTCTTTCCTATATTTCTTGAGGGATCTCAACAATGACATAGCTATTATGATTCAATCTATGGATGGTTTTAATTTACCAAATACATATGACCTTTCCATAAGGGTAGAACATTATTTGATAGAAGCTAGGAAGATAGCTCCCAGGCCACTAATGTCTCTATTTCCATAGCTTCCTCCATAACCTACATTGGATTCTATCCTAGTTGCTTCATCCAACCAACTATCTACCTCTTTTTCCCCTTCAAATGATTTGCATGAAGTTAAATCCTTGTTGCAAAATTTTGGTAACAAATAAGTGACAATAAGGAGGCAACAAGCTCAAATAATAGGCCTTATCAACCTCAAGGTCAAGGTTATCAACAAAAGAGACAACCTTTTCAAGGACAAAATCAATGGAGCCACACTAATTCCATGAATAACATGCATCCACCTACTACCAATTCTTCTAAACCTTTAGTCCCATTTCAAAACATCCTAGATCAAGAGGAAGAATGGTGTTATACATGTGAGCAACCCCATAATCAAAATTCTTGCCAAAATAGGGAATTTGTGCAAACTCTGGTGATTCACAATGAAAACTCCACCTCAGGACATCAATTTCACTACAACAAAACAGGCAATTAGCGCTAGATTTTAGTGCATTTGATTTCATGAATTGGGCACTTCTGTTGGCACAAAACTCGGCGCAAACTGGCATGCTCACTTTGGTGCTAGATTTAGCGTCGGATTTAGCGCCAAATTTTGTTGCTTCCAGTTTGGCTTCCAATTTTGCTTCTTGTGTTGCTTCCACGTTTACTTCTAGTTTTGCTTCCAGTTTTGCTTCTAGGTTTGCTTCCGGTTTTTCTTCCAGTTTTGTTTTGGGTTTTGCTTCCAGGTTTGCTTTCGGTTTTGCTTCCAATTTTGCTTCTAGTTTTGCTTCCAATTTTGCTTCCAATTTGATTTCCAATTTTTCTTCCAATTTTTCTTTTGATATAACGTCGCTTCTTTCATCTAGCTTTGCTTCCATTTTTGGGTCTTTTTTTTTTTATCGGTAATTAGATTTTTTTATTTATTGAATATTTGAAAGAACAGATTACAAGGCTGATTTCAATACAACACCAAATAAAATCTCAACTAGACCACCCAACCTGAAACAAAAGGCATCGAGATACCCCCAAAACCCAACTTTACAACTTCCCAAATAAAGAGAGGAGCTATACTTCAACTACAAGTTAACCTTGAAAAACAAGCATCCAGAAGACTAATTAACTGGTCAAAAGCTTTAAGCTTTCGTAAATATTCCTTTGGTATGTGATTGCAGGACCATGGCAAAAGATTTCTTCTTCTCCATCTTTGCGTTCCTTCCCATTACCACTTGCCACCTGTCCTCGATCCTTGCGGCCTCGTTCTGCCAATCTAAAGAAGTGAACCAGGGACTCCTCCAGGCTCCCTCCCCTATCCTCTCTTGTTGATGCTGGTTATCAGCTTTCCTTTTGCCAACATCTCTTGACTGAGGACTCACACCACTCTTATTTTCATAGCATTTCAGTGTTGCAGCCCTAGTTTTAAGAGATGTATCCATGACTTCAGTCAAAATCCCATTTTGAATTGAATCCAACTGAGACTGTTGCTGCTCCTCGTTAGCCGCCTCTTGACCCCACATTGCCCCAACCTGATTTGGCTTCACAACAACCTGGCTCTTCTCCATGGAGCCATTCATCTGGGAGCCCTCCTGCAACTCAACATGTTTCTCCACTGTGTAGTGTTGTGTGGATGCATTTTTCCACCAAGAAGCAGGTTTTGCAAATATGCGTTTGGAACATTCAGCAGCCAAATGCCCAATTTGATGGCAAGTTTTACACCTAAAAGGCACCCCTTCATAATCAAGGGGTTGGACCAAACAACCCTTGGCTGATTTTAACTGGATGACCTTTGGGGGACCCTGGAAATATTCATTTCTACTAGAATACGGGCATAAGTTGAGTGCATAAGATTTGAAGAGCCCTCATCCACCATTAAGAAATCACCTAAAGTGTTCCCTATAGCTTCCAAACAAGCATCAAACCATAAATGTAAAGGGAGGTTAGGGAGTCTCACCCATAAAGGGGCTTTCTCAAACACTTCAGTAGCTGGGTTGAACTCTAGGTGCCATGGTTTTAGCAACAACACATGTTTATCATCCCATTCCCAATGAAAATCATAGAGAATCTTCTTTCTGTCTTTTTCTTTTTGAAAAACTAAAATTAAAAAACCCCTAGCCATTGGATAAATTTGTACATACCCTTCCAGTATGGGCTCCCAGAAGTTTGAGATCCATTTATGAAGATCAGGTAGAATTGGCCAGAAACCCCTGAACCTCCCTATCAGTCCCAACCTAGAGAAAACAATCTCATTGAAGGCCACTTCTTCCTCCAATTCTCCTACAAGATCCATTGTGATTTCATCAGAAGAAACTTGGGAAGTAGGATCGCCACTATTACCCCCATAAATATTTATGGAATCACTTCTCTCAGCTCCAAAAACACCAGAGATTCTTCCCTCAAAGCGTTGCTTTTTAGAACCCAGGGAGACCTCAACACCACCATGTTTGACACCGCCCTGCTACTGAAATGGTTTTTCCTTTACCTTTGCACGACCTCCGTCCCATCCAACATCAACATTTTCTCCGCCATTGTGATGAGGAGGAGCCTTGTTCACCCTGGTCGCCTTCTCTTGCAAGCCCTGCACAGGCCGAGCCCTAATCTCCTCTACCAAAAAATGAGCGTTGGCGGCCATCCGCGCATTCCCCTCCATTTTTGCGTCTTTGGTTGCTTCTAAAATTGCTTCCATTATTACTTCTTTGTTTGCTATCTGAATTGCTTCTATTTTTGCTTCCTAGATAACGCCAAGTTTTTCTTCCAAGATTGCTTCTAGTTTGCTTCTAGTTTGGATTCCATTGTTGCTTCCTTTTTTGCTTCTAAAAATGCTTCTTGTTTTGCTTCCATTTATTAATTTAATATGTTTTATTTCAATTTAATTAGTTAAATATATCATGCCTCTTAAATAACTCATATGATTAAATGAAGAAACATCATGGGTGAAACGTCGAGTGGGAAATGCCCTGGGGCGAGCATTTTGAATTTTCTTAAGGGCTTCGACGAGGAGGATCCAAGAGATGGTGGCGATCCTGATCGGGGTCTACTAGTCTTTGTTTGGCGCTTTGGGTTTTGGAGCATTTCTTTGGTCGCTGGGAGTTCTCTGCAGTTCATTACGGGCCTTTGTGACACTGTGGATGGTGTTACCTTTACCTGTTCTGGATTGCTGGCATTTTATGCGTTTGGTGGTTGTGTGCCTAGTGGTTTCGCTTCGGTTGAGGTTGTGGACGGCTCTGCGGTTGTCTTCTTTCTGTTGTTTCTCAGACGGAAGAAGTTTCCTGTTCTGGTCAAACCTTTACTTGTGTGTGCCTTTGTGGAGACCATTTTGCTGGTTTCTGTCATGGTTTGGGTGCTCGCGGTGAAGCCTTTTGGGGTTGTCATGGTTGCCCTGGTCGCTGGCCGGCTTGGTTCATTGGTGTGTGTGCGGGGAAGGTTCTCCTGGGTTTCTCCTTGCTCTTATCCTCCATCCTTTGTTTTGCTCATGCGGTGTCCCTCTTGGTTGGGGCTTCTCTCTTTGTACGAATTTGGCTGTCCTTGGGTCACTTGCTCTGCTGGTGGCTGGGGTGGTTTGGTCGGGTGGACTGGTTGCTGCTCGATTCCCTCATTCCTTCCCTTGTGGTGCAGCTGAGGGGTGGTGGCTTTGTTGGGTTGGTCTTTTGGTTTTAATTTAGTTGTTCGAGGGTGGTCTGGGCTGCTCCTCTCTGCAGAAGACGTGTTCTTGTGGTCTCTGGACTCGGTGTGATGGTTACTTTGGGTTTGCCCTGGGCTTTGCTTGCCTTGTGTAAGTTGCTCTACTGCTTGTGGTTCAGAAGTGGATCTTTGTGTAAGCTGCTCTACTTATCTTGTACTCTCCATCTTGGGATATTTGATGGTTCTGTGTTGGCTCATGGCCTCCTCTTCTCGTTGACCCCTTCTTGGTCTTTGTTGGTTGTGGTGTGGGTGAGGATAGATCTTCCTCCTCACCCTATGTTGGTGTTCCATGGGTGCTGTTCTGCTTCTGGTCTGTTGCTGCAAGGTGGTTTTGCATGCTTTTTTTGCCTTGCAAGTGTTCCTCTTGTGACTGTGGGTGCTGGTTTACCCTTGGTTTGGTGTTTGGCCCTAGTGGTGAATGATGTTTTTTCTGAGGAAAGAGTTGATGTTTACACTTTGTTGTGGACCGTTTATGTTTTTGGCTGGGAGGTTGTTTTTGTTCTTCTTGTTGCTCTGTTGGCTTGGATGCCTAGGGAGGAGGTGGTTGCCTGTGCTACTGGAGCCCTTGCTTGCTACCTTTCTCTACAATCACTATATTCTACGGAGGTGAATCTTGCTCCTATAGAGGTGGTGCTGGTGATTGTGGAGTTGGTGGGAAGTGTTTCTCTCCTTGGCCGGTCCCTATTGAGGTGGTGTGTGCTTGCTCTGGAGGGTGGTTCCTTTGGTGGTTCTGGTACCCATTTCTTCCTCTCCAATAGAGGGGAGCCCTTTCCTTTTGAGGTGGATTCGGGGTTGGTGTCTGGCTGGTTGGTGCTTCTTGAAGAACATGCCTCAACAACAATTAGTGTTGTTCTGACTAAGTTGTGCGGTTGGTCGGCTGCGGTCCAGCTGCTGCAGGTGGCTAGTGGGTTCTGTTGATCCTAGTTTGGGTGACTGGATTGAGTTATTTGGTTGGTCTTGGTCTTAGGACTGCTGTTGGTTCTAAGTTTGATGTCACTACTGGTCATCTGTTGACTAGGTGTTGTTAGGTTCTGCTGTGTATCTGCAGTGTGTTCGCTGGCGCTATCTTAGCTCTGTAAAAGGTTCCTGGTCCTTTCAAAACCTTGCTGGTACTTTTGGCCGCTAAGGCTCGTTGTGTAAAGGGTACGTCGCCCTGTAAATGCTGCTTATCTTTTCAAAAAACATCATCCCTTTAATAAATAATCTTTTATTTATTAAAAACAATTCATCATGCACGTTCCTCTTAATATTAATTAATTTAATTAATTATCTTCTCCAC
>CM021100.1:973617939-973730350 GCA_007115665.2 Sequoiadendron giganteum | reverse complement strand
GAGTGGGAGATTGAAGAAGCCACCTCTAGTTCATAATTTCAATCATTGAAAAATGCGGTGAAAGCCATGTACAACCAAGCCTAGGCTTGTGATTCCTGAAAGGGGTGTCTGGGTACCACTTCTAGTCCTTCTACCAGGGATTGGACCCTTGAATTCCCACTTTATGAAGCATATCTATAGGAATAGCATTCACCAAACCATCATAAGTTCCACGGTCCTAGTTTTGAAGACTATAGAGAGCACAAAAATATTCCCATGACATAATGCACATTTTGGGTCTGTGAAACACATGTTGCTAATTTTGAATGCCTTTCTTATGGAATCTTAACACCTTAAGCCAAGGTGACTTGGCCAATGATTGACCATTACTGGCAAAGAGAGGTGACCACCAAATGTTCTATTGATTGAGCAAAAGCCCATCACGGAAACCAGAGCTGGAATAGCGAAGCCGAGGCTTAACCACTTCCCAGGCTCGCCAAATGCTCTTGGCGATTAAAGTTCCCACAATTTGGATTGGTTCCTTCATAACCAAAAGGTTTTGAAAGCCAATCCCCTTCCAGGCAGGTCTGTGAATAGGAAATCCGAATTGGATGCAATGCTCGAGGATAATTTTCCAGGCTTCATCTCCAGTAAGGACTCTAATAATCCATTTCATACACAAGGCAGTCCCTTGTCATTGGGTGGAGCGTAAACCAAGTCCTCCAGAGTCTCCGGGAAGGTCGCATAACTCCCAGGAAACATGGTGAAACCATCTATGGGAGTTTGTAGAGGCCCAAAGAAAGTCCCGAAGTAGCTTTTCAAGTTTGGCATATGTGGATTTTGAAGGAGCCCAACAAGAGGAGTAGTACACATGTGTAGCCGCCAAAATCTTAGAGAACACTTGGAATTTTCTAGCCAGAGAAAGAGGCTTGGTAAGAAAGAGGCTTGGTAATCCAATAGGCTAGCTTTTGCTTAATCTTGGAGAGAACAACTTTCCACAACTCAGCTAGAGAAGCCTGAAAGGCGAAGGGAATGCCCATAAACCAAAATATTTCCCTTGGCCAAATCCATTTCCAACCGTACTGCTAAAGCCAGTGAGGAGAGGGTAGAATAGATTGCCTATAACACAAAGTTTTGTGCCATTGGATGGCGGAGCCAAACACAAGAAAAAAAATGTTAAGACATTCAAGAGCCACCTTAATATTGTTCTCTTCCTCAAGAAGGGTGAGGAAAGAGTCATCAACAAAATGACCATTAACAAGTTGAGTCTGGGAGTTAGGTAGGACAATACCTTTCACACGCTGTTGAGAAACCGTATTGGCCAGTAGATAGCCAAATCCTTCAGCAACAAGCACATAAAGAGAAGGAGCAAGCAGACATCCTTGCTGAATGGAGCGAAATAAACCAAAGGCAAAAGATTGGCGATCATTAATGTTGATACATGCAAAGGCATTTGAGAAAAGCATTTGGATGGCCTGAATGAAGTTAGGTCCAAACCCCAAAGCTTTCAACATGGCTAGAATGAAAGGCCACTCAATGCGGTCATAGGCTTTAACAATGTCAATTTTGAGAAAAATGCTTTCGGGGCCAAACGCCTGGTCCACTCCATACCTTCCCACACAACAATAATGTTATCCATAATAAATCTGGACTTGATAAACCTAGTTTACTTCGGGTGCACAATCTGAGGCAAAATATGGTGGATCTTTAGAGCCAAAGCCTTAGCTATGATTTTGAATGAGACATTGAGGAGCGTGATAGGCCACCAATTGCAAATATCCTCGAGATCTCTAGGATTATGTATGAATTTAATATTTCCTTTATTAATTATATTACGTAGGGTTTTCGAATGAAAAGCCTCGAGATAGAATTTATGCAAGTCTTTCCCAACACAGTCCCAAAGGGCCTTGTAAAATTCACAAGGGAAACCATCAACCCCCGAGGCCTTATCATAAGCCATGGAGTGAGTGGCTTCCTTCAAGTCTTCAATAGTGATTAATTGCTCACAAAATGCTTTCTGGGTTGAAGATAGCCTATTTGGCACAACAACGAGGCAATTCTGAAGGGCTTGTTGTTGCTCCGACGTATACTCATGAGTAGTGAAAACTTGTTCATAATGCTGAACAAAGGCCTGGAGAATGTCAGGTAGCTCAGAAAGCACCTGGTTTCCTTCTTTAATTTTCTTGATTCCAGGAGAAGAGTTCCTAGCACGTAGGGCTAGAAAAAACTCCTTGGAGGCATAGTCGCCAATATTTAACCAGTATAATTTGGCTTTGATTTGCGCACCTCTGATAGCATAATTATTTGTAACTTGATTTTTGTGTCTTATATCTACCACCCTGACTTGTAATGATGGGGAGAAAGGGATCGCCACTAGAGCCTCGCTAGTTGAGTGCATGTCAACTATGGTAGCCTCATAAGACCACCAATGAAAAATGGCCAGCTAGCATCCATAAATGCACAAAAATCTAGTCGTGTGAGTGATAACATCATTCCACCAATTAATCCAGCCTGTATCATGTGGTGGCCTACACTCCAAATTCTAGACCCTACGAATGTGGGCCAACATGGGCTGATGACAAAGCAGAGATGTGTTAAAAAAACTAAGTTTTGTAGGCCCAAGACTATCTTGTCACCCATTCAATGTGAAAAGAAATAGGGAAATGATCTGACAAAGTCACATCCACTAATGGCTTAGCCGGGAGCGAAGAGCTATCAAAAAAGAAGAAAGATTGAGCCGAGATCATGGCACAATCAAGGCGCTTAAATACCCTATCAGAACCAGCTGTGAAATTAAACCAAGTGTGCTAGAGGGAATGAGAAAGGTGATGACCAATATTGGGATCAAAGAGCCCCAATTTATTACGCATGTAAAACCATGCCTCCCGTTTGCCAGCTATCCATCTGAATGGTAGAGTTCCATCTTTATCATATGTCATATCAACCATATTGAAATCCCCACACAAAATCCAAGTAGAAACTAGCAATGAGTCAACAATCCAATGCCAAAGAAAAGAGCGTTCCACAACATCATTAGAGGCATAAACATTAATAATCTCAAAAGAGTGATTATCGATGTTAAGGAGGATCCAGACGAGCCGATGTGTGGGGTAAGATCTGTGGTCAACCACACAAGCGTTCCATTATGGGGAAAAAAGGGTGACAACCCCGCCACGTCAAGCCTCATGAGCAATACAAAACATATAACTGGCTGGCCAAATAGAATGACAAGCTGATGCAAGCAAAACACCAGAAGTTTTAACTTCTTGGAGACAAAGCACTTCAATACCAACATACTTTTGCAAAGTATCCCTAACAAAATACTTCTTGGAGAGGTCTATCAAACCTCAAACATTCCATGAGAGGAAATTCATGAATAAAACTCTTCCATATCATTGGAGTTCGACTCCTCTTCATTCAGAGTAGAGAAGCGATTCTACAAAAATGATGGTGAAACTGACCCAATTTGAATATTCAGAGATGAAATCCTTCATTTCTCTTACACATATTCTCCTTCTTCTAATGGCAGAAAGGATTGTGAGACTGTCGTTGAGCTCCCGACATGGGAGGAGATACATTATGTTGTGCTATCATAATAACAACAGGCTGAGGCGTAGCCTTCAGCTTGGGCTACGCTGAAATATTTTCAGCCTTGATCGGGGCCTCTTTCCCCTTCATTGAAGGGTTTGAAACATCTTTAGTTGGCTCAGGGACTTTGGAAACCATTCTAGAGCCATTGGACTTGTGCTTACGGTTTGTAACCATGGTCCATTTCTCATCAAGTTCGGCAGCAAAATTATCCACTTGACAGGGCTTTTTAGATTCCTATGGTGGAGAAGGAGTATGAGGCATTGCCAAAGGGCAGTCCTTGATCTTGTGGTCTACGAACTGACATCTATAACATGTGTTCGATAGATTAAAATAAGTGACCATCTTGGTATGATGAAGAGCTCCAGTTTGAATGTCAATGGAGTCCTTCAAATCTTGTGAAAGGTCCACTTCAACACAGACTTGTTTCTGGGGTCGAGCCCGGAAAAAACTATTTGGCTCAATACAAATGACCTTCCCCAGAGAGGACACAATATGACTCAAAAAAGGCACACAAGGCAAGGGAAACCCTGGAAAATCAATCCAGACTAGAACCCGCAACTTGGTGTCATTCGAGACAACAAAGTCCCGGGTCCAAGACTGGAAAACCAATAGAGAAGACTTGACATACCAGGGACCATGATTTAGGATTGCCTAAACATGGCTGACCTCTACAAAGTGAAAAATAAAAAAACCCTTGGATAAATTTTGGACCATATCAAGGCAGACCCCATGAGGGACCTAGGCCTTATGGACCCATTCTTTAAGCATACTTTCAGGGGGAGTCCTCTCAACAAAATACCCAACAAGAGTATGTTGCTCAAGCCATTGACAAGCAGAATCAAAATCAGGCAAAGGTAAAACCACATCAGCTAGGGAGTCAAAAGACTTACCTCATGAAACACTTTCAGAACAAATTTTCGGGGTCGTTTGTTCAGAGGAGGAGCCATGAAAAAAGTTGTCGAACCGCCAACACTGACGAGAACTATTGGGTTAGAGCCGGTTGAAGGCATATTAAAACAAAAAAGCCACAACAAATGCGATCGTACACACAAGAAAAGAGAAAAACCTGCGCCAATGGCGCAATATGATGCAAGAGGGGCCAAAGATGACAACAGAGACAGGAAAACCCTAGCAAAGCTCCTTGTTTTGGATTTTGAAATGATGTAAGCTAATAAAATATATATATTTTAATATATTTTATGTTTGTATTTTTTTGAAAAAAATAAAAATTATTTGAATATAGTTTTTTATAAATTAACACTATAATTTAGTTGTTGATAAAATGCTAAAAAATGAAGTTACATAAGACATCAACCTTTATATAGTAAATTTTATTTATTTTCCTTTTTTTTTTTGTATTTATAACTTGAATCTTTAGGGCATGGATATATTTTTTTTCCAATTTTGATAAATATATATTTTTGAATAAATATTAAAATGTACACGTATTAAAACTTAGTTGTTTCCAGTCAACGCCAACTTTCATATAAATTATTTATCTAAAATAGAAAAAAATTATACCGTCTTGATATAGATTCTTATATCTAGGGCATCATATTTTTTTCAATTTTTTTAATAAACTTTACTATTTTTCCTTGACATAGTAATCAACCTAATGTTTTGTGCTGATAACCTACATTTAGTAAAAATAAAAAATAAAATATAAATAATAATTAAACTATTAAAATGTATACATTTTTGAAAACTAAACTTATGGTTCTAAAAAAGGGTTTTTTAATATTTAAAAAAAAAGTTTTTAACATGAGTAGAAGTTGTTGAAATATCAAGTTTTTCAAATAGTTTTATTTTTTTGGTAAATTGGACTCAAAGTGGTGCTAAATATGCATTTAGCCAACAATTTTAGTTGGAAAGTTGTGGGCATATATAACTTAGCTAGAATGAAGCTTACATGACATATGTGACAAAAATCAATTTTTAGTTAAAATTACTTAAAATCACCTATGCTCATAAGTTGGCTGAAAGTGTGACACAACTTTGTGCTGATACTCGTTTAGTCTGAAAACGTTCAAGTTATGCTTGCATTATAAAGGCGAGAATTGTTCTCATTCTAAGGGTTCTTCCTTTGGCTCCTCTAGGGATTTTCTCTTGCAGACACTACAATTTTTGCATTTTCCCCTTCTAAAGATTCCTTCTTATGCCTTATGTTAATAAAATTTAACCATTGTCATTGCTACTTCTTGCATGTTTGAGTAAGATTCATTTACCTTCAAGTTTAAACCAGTGTTTTAGTTGTTTTCATTGATCTATGGTGTTATTTGGAGCAGGAAGAAACAAATTTCTATCTTGGTGCATCACCTCTTTTCCCTTTAATGCATTCCTTCTATCCCTTTTCAAGTGACAATAGTTTTTGACATGCGTAGTAGGACTAACATAAATTTCATTTCATATTGTTGAGGAAGTGGTGCTATTATCAACATTTCAGCCTTTGGAGGAATTCAATTAAGTACCTGGCCACACTGCATTCAAGGGAGGACTTTGTGATCAACTTGGTTCTAGATCAGAGCTGTATAAAATCATGCCCATGATTCACACTAGGGCATCTTCTAGAGGTAATTTTCAGTACACTGAGCTCTCATTTCCTGCTTCTAGAAGAAGAAATAGAAACTCCTTGTCACCTATAAGGAGAAGTAGAAGTCCTACAATACCATCTCCTAGAGCTCAATCTATTCCACCTTTGGGTAGATTATTTGAGATTAGAACAACTACTGCTCAAGTGCAAAGAACCTTATTCCATATGGATACACCTATAAATCATCCCTTTGTATCCTTTAGTGGTGGAAACCCTTTTATTTTAGCCCATAAGGATGATATACTAGTTAATTCCCTCAAAAGAATCCCTCATTTCACTGGTGAGACATCCACAAATCCAACCGAGTGCATCATAGATGAGGCAAATATACGCTTTGTGCATGATGTAACAAAAGACAATATGGTTGTTAGGCTATTAGCCACTTACTTGCAAGGAAAATCATTGCAGTGGTATATAAGTCTACCACCTAACTCCATTCACAACTGAGATGAGTTAGATGGAAAACTATGCAACCACTTTGAGGATAAAAGTGACCATTTATCCCTGGTAGAACAATTGACCATTATCAAAAGAGACCCTCATGAATTCATGAGTGACTTCAACTATAGATTTATGAAGACTTGGGATAGAATCCCTATCTTGGTGAAACCTTCTACAAAATATTCTTTCCTATATTTCTTGAGGGATCTCAACAATGACATAGCTATTATGATTCAATCTATGGATGGTTTTAATTTACCAAATACATATGACCTTTCCATAAGGGTAGAACATTATTTGATAGAAGCTAGGAAGATAGCTCCCAGGCCACTAATGTCTCTATTTCCATAGCTTCCTCCATAACCTACATTGGATTCTATCCTAGTTGCTTCATCCAACCAACTATCTACCTCTTTTTCCCCTTCAAATGATTTGCATGAAGTTAAATCCTTGTTGCAAAATTTTGGTAACAAATAAGTGACAATAAGGAGGCAACAAGCTCAAATAATAGGCCTTATCAACCTCAAGGTCAAGGTTATCAACAAAAGAGACAACCTTTTCAAGGACAAAATCAATGGAGCCACACTAATTCCATGAATAACATGCATCCACCTACTACCAATTCTTCTAAACCTTTAGTCCCATTTCAAAACATCCTAGATCAAGAGGAAGAATGGTGTTATACATGTGAGCAACCCCATAATCAAAATTCTTGCCAAAATAGGGAATTTGTGCAAACTCTGGTGATTCACAATGAAAACTCCACCTCAGGACATCAATTTCACTACAACAAAACAGGCAATTAGCGCTAGATTTTAGTGCATTTGATTTCATGAATTGGGCACTTCTGTTGGCACAAAACTCGGCGCAAACTGGCATGCTCACTTTGGTGCTAGATTTAGCGTCGGATTTAGCGCCAAATTTTGTTGCTTCCAGTTTGGCTTCCAATTTTGCTTCTTGTGTTGCTTCCACGTTTACTTCTAGTTTTGCTTCCAGTTTTGCTTCTAGGTTTGCTTCCGGTTTTTCTTCCAGTTTTGTTTTGGGTTTTGCTTCCAGGTTTGCTTTCGGTTTTGCTTCCAATTTTGCTTCTAGTTTTGCTTCCAATTTTGCTTCCAATTTGATTTCCAATTTTTCTTCCAATTTTTCTTTTGATATAACGTCGCTTCTTTCATCTAGCTTTGCTTCCATTTTTGGGTCTTTTTTTTTTTATCGGTAATTAGATTTTTTTATTTATTGAATATTTGAAAGAACAGATTACAAGGCTGATTTCAATACAACACCAAATAAAATCTCAACTAGACCACCCAACCTGAAACAAAAGGCATCGAGATACCCCCAAAACCCAACTTTACAACTTCCCAAATAAAGAGAGGAGCTATACTTCAACTACAAGTTAACCTTGAAAAACAAGCATCCAGAAGACTAATTAACTGGTCAAAAGCTTTAAGCTTTCGTAAATATTCCTTTGGTATGTGATTGCAGGACCATGGCAAAAGATTTCTTCTTCTCCATCTTTGCGTTCCTTCCCATTACCACTTGCCACCTGTCCTCGATCCTTGCGGCCTCGTTCTGCCAATCTAAAGAAGTGAACCAGGGACTCCTCCAGGCTCCCTCCCCTATCCTCTCTTGTTGATGCTGGTTATCAGCTTTCCTTTTGCCAACATCTCTTGACTGAGGACTCACACCACTCTTATTTTCATAGCATTTCAGTGTTGCAGCCCTAGTTTTAAGAGATGTATCCATGACTTCAGTCAAAATCCCATTTTGAATTGAATCCAACTGAGACTGTTGCTGCTCCTCGTTAGCCGCCTCTTGACCCCACATTGCCCCAACCTGATTTGGCTTCACAACAACCTGGCTCTTCTCCATGGAGCCATTCATCTGGGAGCCCTCCTGCAACTCAACATGTTTCTCCACTGTGTAGTGTTGTGTGGATGCATTTTTCCACCAAGAAGCAGGTTTTGCAAATATGCGTTTGGAACATTCAGCAGCCAAATGCCCAATTTGATGGCAAGTTTTACACCTAAAAGGCACCCCTTCATAATCAAGGGGTTGGACCAAACAACCCTTGGCTGATTTTAACTGGATGACCTTTGGGGGACCCTGGAAATATTCATTTCTACTAGAATACGGGCATAAGTTGAGTGCATAAGATTTGAAGAGCCCTCATCCACCATTAAGAAATCACCTAAAGTGTTCCCTATAGCTTCCAAACAAGCATCAAACCATAAATGTAAAGGGAGGTTAGGGAGTCTCACCCATAAAGGGGCTTTCTCAAACACTTCAGTAGCTGGGTTGAACTCTAGGTGCCATGGTTTTAGCAACAACACATGTTTATCATCCCATTCCCAATGAAAATCATAGAGAATCTTCTTTCTGTCTTTTTCTTTTTGAAAAACTAAAATTAAAAAACCCCTAGCCATTGGATAAATTTGTACATACCCTTCCAGTATGGGCTCCCAGAAGTTTGAGATCCATTTATGAAGATCAGGTAGAATTGGCCAGAAACCCCTGAACCTCCCTATCAGTCCCAACCTAGAGAAAACAATCTCATTGAAGGCCACTTCTTCCTCCAATTCTCCTACAAGATCCATTGTGATTTCATCAGAAGAAACTTGGGAAGTAGGATCGCCACTATTACCCCCATAAATATTTATGGAATCACTTCTCTCAGCTCCAAAAACACCAGAGATTCTTCCCTCAAAGCGTTGCTTTTTAGAACCCAGGGAGACCTCAACACCACCATGTTTGACACCGCCCTGCTACTGAAATGGTTTTTCCTTTACCTTTGCACGACCTCCGTCCCATCCAACATCAACATTTTCTCCGCCATTGTGATGAGGAGGAGCCTTGTTCACCCTGGTCGCCTTCTCTTGCAAGCCCTGCACAGGCCGAGCCCTAATCTCCTCTACCAAAAAATGAGCGTTGGCGGCCATCCGCGCATTCCCCTCCATTTTTGCGTCTTTGGTTGCTTCTAAAATTGCTTCCATTATTACTTCTTTGTTTGCTATCTGAATTGCTTCTATTTTTGCTTCCTAGATAACGCCAAGTTTTTCTTCCAAGATTGCTTCTAGTTTGCTTCTAGTTTGGATTCCATTGTTGCTTCCTTTTTTGCTTCTAAAAATGCTTCTTGTTTTGCTTCCATTTATTAATTTAATATGTTTTATTTCAATTTAATTAGTTAAATATATCATGCCTCTTAAATAACTCATATGATTAAATGAAGAAACATCATGGGTGAAACGTCGAGTGGGAAATGCCCTGGGGCGAGCATTTTGAATTTTCTTAAGGGCTTCGACGAGGAGGATCCAAGAGATGGTGGCGATCCTGATCGGGGTCTACTAGTCTTTGTTTGGCGCTTTGGGTTTTGGAGCATTTCTTTGGTCGCTGGGAGTTCTCTGCAGTTCATTACGGGCCTTTGTGACACTGTGGATGGTGTTACCTTTACCTGTTCTGGATTGCTGGCATTTTATGCGTTTGGTGGTTGTGTGCCTAGTGGTTTCGCTTCGGTTGAGGTTGTGGACGGCTCTGCGGTTGTCTTCTTTCTGTTGTTTCTCAGACGGAAGAAGTTTCCTGTTCTGGTCAAACCTTTACTTGTGTGTGCCTTTGTGGAGACCATTTTGCTGGTTTCTGTCATGGTTTGGGTGCTCGCGGTGAAGCCTTTTGGGGTTGTCATGGTTGCCCTGGTCGCTGGCCGGCTTGGTTCATTGGTGTGTGTGCGGGGAAGGTTCTCCTGGGTTTCTCCTTGCTCTTATCCTCCATCCTTTGTTTTGCTCATGCGGTGTCCCTCTTGGTTGGGGCTTCTCTCTTTGTACGAATTTGGCTGTCCTTGGGTCACTTGCTCTGCTGGTGGCTGGGGTGGTTTGGTCGGGTGGACTGGTTGCTGCTCGATTCCCTCATTCCTTCCCTTGTGGTGCAGCTGAGGGGTGGTGGCTTTGTTGGGTTGGTCTTTTGGTTTTAATTTAGTTGTTCGAGGGTGGTCTGGGCTGCTCCTCTCTGCAGAAGACGTGTTCTTGTGGTCTCTGGACTCGGTGTGATGGTTACTTTGGGTTTGCCCTGGGCTTTGCTTGCCTTGTGTAAGTTGCTCTACTGCTTGTGGTTCAGAAGTGGATCTTTGTGTAAGCTGCTCTACTTATCTTGTACTCTCCATCTTGGGATATTTGATGGTTCTGTGTTGGCTCATGGCCTCCTCTTCTCGTTGACCCCTTCTTGGTCTTTGTTGGTTGTGGTGTGGGTGAGGATAGATCTTCCTCCTCACCCTATGTTGGTGTTCCATGGGTGCTGTTCTGCTTCTGGTCTGTTGCTGCAAGGTGGTTTTGCATGCTTTTTTTGCCTTGCAAGTGTTCCTCTTGTGACTGTGGGTGCTGGTTTACCCTTGGTTTGGTGTTTGGCCCTAGTGGTGAATGATGTTTTTTCTGAGGAAAGAGTTGATGTTTACACTTTGTTGTGGACCGTTTATGTTTTTGGCTGGGAGGTTGTTTTTGTTCTTCTTGTTGCTCTGTTGGCTTGGATGCCTAGGGAGGAGGTGGTTGCCTGTGCTACTGGAGCCCTTGCTTGCTACCTTTCTCTACAATCACTATATTCTACGGAGGTGAATCTTGCTCCTATAGAGGTGGTGCTGGTGATTGTGGAGTTGGTGGGAAGTGTTTCTCTCCTTGGCCGGTCCCTATTGAGGTGGTGTGTGCTTGCTCTGGAGGGTGGTTCCTTTGGTGGTTCTGGTACCCATTTCTTCCTCTCCAATAGAGGGGAGCCCTTTCCTTTTGAGGTGGATTCGGGGTTGGTGTCTGGCTGGTTGGTGCTTCTTGAAGAACATGCCTCAACAACAATTAGTGTTGTTCTGACTAAGTTGTGCGGTTGGTCGGCTGCGGTCCAGCTGCTGCAGGTGGCTAGTGGGTTCTGTTGATCCTAGTTTGGGTGACTGGATTGAGTTATTTGGTTGGTCTTGGTCTTAGGACTGCTGTTGGTTCTAAGTTTGATGTCACTACTGGTCATCTGTTGACTAGGTGTTGTTAGGTTCTGCTGTGTATCTGCAGTGTGTTCGCTGGCGCTATCTTAGCTCTGTAAAAGGTTCCTGGTCCTTTCAAAACCTTGCTGGTACTTTTGGCCGCTAAGGCTCGTTGTGTAAAGGGTACGTCGCCCTGTAAATGCTGCTTATCTTTTCAAAAACTTATATGATTAAATAAAAAGAATTATTATAACATGATCATCATTTATAATTAAAAAAAGTGATTCAAATATCTATATAAGTAGATCAAAACAAGTGAGTCAAATATCTATATAAGTGATTAAAACAAGTGAGTCAAATATGCCACTAGATTAATAACATATCAAAATGATACATGTCCAACAATCGACATAAGTCAAAATGATACATGTACAAATGATATAAATAAAAATGATAAATTATATAGCTCAAAATGATACAAGTCAAAATGATACATGTCCAAATGATATAAGTTAAAATGATACATGTCAAAATGATACAACTCAATAATATGGTACTGCAAGCCGTGAAAATGATACATATTATAGTAACTATGAAAAGAGGCATCATAACGATATATAAATAATGATCCATGATGTAGTCTATATGATCATGAATGCCACTGGCTACTACTAGCAACTGCCTCATCATCATCATCACCATCGTGATCGTCATTGGAATCATCATCATCATCATCTACCTCGATGTATTTTGTATCTACGTCATCATCATCCTCTGCCATGTGATCTGTACCAAAACCAACACATTCTGGATCTATATCATGAGGATCATCTTGATCTTCTGGAAGACCCGTTTTCTGCAAAAAAAAATCATTTAAAATGAAAATTTATTATTTATTTCATGCAATAATTTATTTTTCTGTTATATATCTAATATTACAACATGTGAAATGAAACCATAATCATATTACATCATATCAAAGTGCATATACCATAATAAAATTTCAAAAATGTTACAACTAATATGTCATTCCAATGATGTAAAACATGCAACAATTCTAATAAACATTAGTAAAATATGCCAACATTTGGTCGAAGAGGAAGAAAGATGACTGGAACTCTGGAGGCCCACCATAATGGATTTCGATATTCAACCATGAGAGCAGAAGATAGAGCTAATATCATGTATCAAAACATTAAGCATGCATTCATCCAGCCAGTGGAGAAGGAGATGATTACTTTGCTTCATTTTCATTTGCATAACCATATCATGGTGTGAACCAAGAAGACCAAGGATGTCCAATTTTATGTGGAGGTAATGGATGTGGTCCAAACTTTAGGAGGGGCAAGAAGGTCAATGTATGGTATTGATGAAATTGAGGAAGAACAACAAGAGAGGGACAAGAAAAATAAAATCTATGCAGTTTCAAGGATTTTTCAAGCGAGTAACAGAGCTATGGGAGCAACCTCATCTAAAATATTTTGAGCTAGAGTTTGATATACCATTTAGAGAGCTTGGTTTTCATGGAGTTCCTTTCAAAGCATCTGATTTAATTGTTCCTACGGTAAACTGTATGGTAGAGTTGGTGGAATTACCTTTCTTAGTAATCACTTCTAGTGAGATTGAGATTGTTAACCTTGAGAGAGTAGGACTTGGGAAAAAGGAATTTGATATGGCTATTGTTTTCATCCTATACAACCATTTCAAGAAAAGTTAAACTAGCATCAAATAACCAACAATTTTGAAAATAACATGAAAATTTTTAGTGTTGCTATGTCAGGAAAAAAATAAAAGGAAACAATGTTTCTTCCAGTGGCTTGATGATTGCAAATGAGGATTTATTGAATTTTAGTGGAGTAAAATGAAAATTAAAAGTAGTTGATTCATATAATATATGTACATTAAATATTTTATGGTGCAAAATTATTTTTGATGCCTTCTATAGCTAAATGCTACACTCATTTCAGGCATTAAGAAAATGCATCCCACCTAGAGTTTGTGTGACTTTATTTTTTCCCTAGAATCCTTTTCAAAATCATCACCCTTAACCTGATTTAGGATAAAACATCAATAATGAGAAAATTAACAAAAAATCAAAAGTGAATAATACATAATCTATGTTGTAAAGTTAAAAAGTCTTATAAAAATACATATAAAACTCCAAAACATTTTCCATTTTTTCTCTAAAGTTTAGTCCAATCAACCAAAGAAAGAAACATGTATCTTATTACTATTTAAATCAAAAGAAGATATCTAATATACAATTCAAAACATCAACATATGAGCTAATTTGTTAAAGTACATGTTCTCCTTCAAGTACCGATTCCTTGATAAACTCAATTTGGTCCTCAAATACATACCTGTCACAAGTTTCAAAGGAATCTATCATGAGAATCTGACCATGACTATACGTAACAATCTAAAACATTCATAATCAAAGACGAGTGCTTTAAAAATTCTACTACACATTGATGCATTCTTCATGCTAAAATGAGTGTTTAGAGCTATGATAACCACATTCATGTCTTGAGGGAATCTCACTGTCTAAGGAAGAAGTCAAAGTGCCTTGGAGCAACAATAGCATTCAACATCGGCCATATGGTGTCTACATTTAAATAATTCAGAATGGTCAAGTTCACTAAAATGCACCTTGTGATTGGAAAGAAAAAGACCATAACTCCCTATAAAATAGGAAATTGGCAAAGAAAGAGCAAACAATCCCTTGCAAACTAATTACAAATTAGTAGCTTGAGAAGCTTCTTAGAGGTTTACACAAGTGATCTTGAAAAAATCCGTGTTTTTGTCTTTCAAGACTTTTGAAGCCCACCATGCTCTGCATCAATCATCTCAATTTTTGTCTTGTTCAGAGAAAAATGAACATACAAAAAAACAATGCAATTGTCTTGTGAAGCGGGTTCTGAAAAATGAAAATGTAAAATACTTGCAAGAAAGGAGAAGGGTATGCAAAATATTACAAACGGTTTAGGGTTTCTGGGTTGAGCCCCAAATGTGGAAGGATTTATTTTGCTTTCTGAGAAGTGAAAGATTGTGCCAAAAGGCTTGCACTCATTTTTCTGAGAGCTCATATCTGCAATAGGAGTCACGGGTTTTAAAAAAACCCCATATCAAAGACAAACCCAGAATGCCATTGAATAGAGCCCACGACCATAATCATGGAGCCATGAAGGAGGCTCAAAAATATAATAAAGAAAATTTTACACTCTGTTCTTTTTGGAAATAGAAACAATATTCTAGAGAGGCTGTAGCCAAGCTGTCACCAGGAAAGAGAAAAAATGTAGAAATAAAAAAATCTTTCATTGTTTGATCAAACCAAATATGGAGAGTATGATTTGTTTCATTTATTTTCAAGTGAGCTAAGTCTAGAGAAGCTGAGCCAAGATAGAAGGGTTAAAAAATAAGGATGCATGGTAGAAATAAAACACCCATTCATTTGTATCTATTGAGTCCAAATTGAGCTTGTTTTCACATAAAACAGAGGTAAGATACAAAGAAATAACACATAGAAAATTACTCAACTTCTTGTTGTTCAAAGAAATGTGAGCTCCAGAAGTGCTTTGATTGTTAGCCTCAAGACAAGCAAGGCATCGACAAAGTAAAGCAAGAGAAAAATGCATGAGAATCTGAGAAGGAATGTCTTTGAAAACACATTCAGATAAGTGGAAACAAATGATGAACCATGAAAGCTTTACCTGATTCAGCCTCAACAAAACTTTCTGTGAAGAAAACTCTCAAAATTAGTGAGAAAATTGACAGATACTCCTTCAGAAAGCTCAAGTTTTCAAACTCTAATGATTGTGGCATGTGCAGGGCAAGGGAGCTCAAAAAAACCAAGTGAAAATGAGAGTTAAAAATTAGGGCTTGGGTATTTTGTTCTAACTCATCATGGCGGCAAAAATATTCATGTGAAAAAATTCAAATATGTTTAATCATTAAATATTTTAATATTCAAACAAATTTAGAAAACAAAATACATATATTTTATAATAAAAAATTACTATTATCTATTAAATTCATAAGTGTTAAGTTCATGCTTTTACCTATGTACTGCTGGATGATTGTGAGAGAGGTGTGGTAGCACGGTATACTGCCATACCGTGGGAGATTTCTTACTGCCTGGCGGTAGTGCGGTGTATACCGCCATATCGCGAGAGGTTTCTGACTGTCTGGCGGTAGTGCGGTGTATACCGCCATACCGCTAGAGGCTTCTAAATGTTTGGCGATAGCGTAGTATACCACCACCCCACGGAAGCCTTCTCGTAGTGGGGTTACAGTGTATACTGCTCTACCACATATGTTTCTCACCTTTCTTGCTGTATAGCGGTGTATGCTTTTGATCATTACTTGGAGAGTGTTGATGAGACAATCTTATTTGTCTTACCAATATCTCAATGTCTCATCGACATTAGATCTTATGTTCCTCTGATGTAGGTTGCCGGTGTCGATGGGACAAGTTAATATCTCTTGCCGATATACCACTATCTAAATCCGGCGCTAAACCCGACGCTAAATCTGGCGTCGCTAAATCCGGCGCTAAATCCAACACTAAACCCGGTGCTAAATCTGGCACTAAATCCAGTGCTAAATCTGGCGCTAATGAGTCCCTACTTGTCTTGATCAGTGCAAAAAATACCAAAAATGGTGCCAGCCCGATAAATAGCGCCGACTTTTTCAAAAAATTGGAGAAAAATACATTAAAACAATGGGTGGAAGCAAAAAATCAAGCAAAAAAGGGAGCTAATCATAGGGATTTGTTGTAGTTTTTAATACAAACCAATATTTTCTAGTAGGCAAGATCAATTGTATGAAGAATCTTCATTGGTCAATTGACATCAGGAAGAATTATATGGTGTAAAAAAAGTAGTTTCTGATACAATAGCTTAGAATACAAGATAAAAAAAGAGAGCAATAGAGAGTGGGAAATCTTCCATGGTTGGGAAGGCATTAGTCTCTCAATAGCCTCAACATGGTACAATTGCTGGGACTACTAGTAGAACAATGGTGCTCCAACCAAAAAAACTATTGATAGTGGCAAGCAAGCAATGGAGCAACCCAAGGTCACTCAAACAACAAGGAAAAAGCTTGTTGTCCCTAAGGTTTTCCCAAAAACTATTCATCTTCCTTTCAACATTGTTGATCAGATGAAAAAGGCTAACTTGAATGTCACCATGTGGGAGGCTCTATCCATCCTATCTTAGAGGAATCTCTTGTAGCAAGCCTTGGAAGAGAATAATCAGACAAAGGAGGTATCAGAAAAGGAGTAGACTACTCCACCAAGCAGCCTGGTGCAACCTAAAGTAGAAGGGAATTAAAAAAAATTAGTAAGTCACCTCCCTTCTACCTTTCTTTAGTTATTGGAAAGCTTATAGTACATAACTATATGATAGATTTTGGGGCTAGTAGTTTTGTTATCCCTAAAGTGATTGCTAATAAGCTTGGCATCAAATATGAACTTGTTACCAATGGGTCTGACAACTATATGGCATTGCTATTAGGACAATGCGAGTAATTAAGAAACTAAATTTGAACTTGCATGCATGCCTTGGCTGTGATTTGTTATAGGACACATTAGTCATAGACCTCCCTACTAATTTTTCTATTTTCCTGTCTAGAGATGTCACTACCAAGATAGGTGGATATCTATCTTCTGATTGGCCCCACATGTTATTCAGAACTAGATATGGTACTAAGGTGACCATCAGATTTGAGCCCATTGCAAAGTATCATCTAGAAGCTTACACTCCTAGTCCCATAAACATGAACTACACTTTGCATGATCAAAAGGAAGAGTGTCCTTCCCATGAGCCTGCTACTCCCTTAGAGGAGATTCTTGATTGTATGCTAGATGAGTGGGGTAATGCATTCCAATTTGATCCACTCACCATAGCTGAGGTAGAAGATACTAGTCTTGGTAGCTATTGTATTAATGAGGAAAATGCTCCTATTCCCAATTTCATAAGATCTCAAGTAGATCAAGGGGGATTATGGTATATTTTCTTTGATGGTTTGAGAGACAATAATAGTGTAAGTGTTGGTGTGATGCTAGTGTATCCAAGCAATGAGTGATATTATTTCTCTTTTAGGCTTTAGTTTAGTTGCACTAATAATGTGGCTAAGTATGAGGCCCTCATCCAAGGTATTTAACTAGCACAAAAAAGGAACATTAGTCTGTTGCAATTATTTGGTGGTAGTGAATTAGTTGTTCATCAGGTCAAAACTCAAAGCTCAACCAAAACAAATCTGCTCAAATCCTTGAAACATAGGGTTTGGGATTTGATTGAGGGTTTTGAAGGTTTCAACATCGAAGTAGTTCCTAGAAGCCAAAATAAACATGTTGGTAGGATTACAGTAGTTGGTGCTCAATTTGATATTCCAACACATGTTTCAAACAAAAAGGAACAACAAATCAGGCTTGTTGTAAGGCCTGATATTCCTGAAAATCAAAATCATTGGAAAGTCTTTGAAAGTGATCAACAAATTATGAATTTTATGCAAGAAGAGGTAGAGTTTTCTAAAATAAATCAATCCAGGATACAAAATCAATACGATGATCAAATTGTGTAGCAGAGTAGCAACAAGCTACCAAATGGTCTCATCACCCTAGAGAGTATCTTCAACTCTGATGACCAACTGAAGTAGTAAAACATGAGCCTAGCTGCAAAAACGGTGACTTTAGGTCAATCATTATTGCAGAAGTAAAGTATCTAAACTTGAGAAAGGTATGCTTTGCTATTGAACATGAATTTTTTATTGAGCTTTGGAATATATACTATGATGTAGCTGCATGGACTTATGAAGACCTAAGGGGTTTTGACCCAGGCCTTGCCCAACATACCATTGAATTAGATCCAAATGCCAAGTATGTGAGGCAAAAATTGCAAGGATAAATCTGAGGTACAAAATAGAAAGGTGAAATGGGTTGCATTTAGGAAGGTAGAGGCTATTAGGATAAAGAATGATAAGGATTACTGTGGAGCATTTTCTGATATTGTTGACCCAATTTCCAATATTTAGGTGGTGTTGAAGAATTTTGACAAATTTGTAGGTAAGACCCCTATCTTGGAAGATAAATGAGCAAAGCAGCCTAAACCTTCACCTGAACTCTCTATCAAAATTCCCCAACCCCAAGGACCTGTTATTAGAGAAAATGTGAAATTAAACCCACCACAGGTGACTTCCTCTCCTTCCCCTCAAACAATCAGTATGGATTCTGATTCTCCCCCAAGAGAGCAACCAAAAAAGAGGATAAAAGTTGAGCAACCACCATTGTTGGTTGACAATCCCATCAATCTAGATGAAAGTAAAGATTTTCATATCACCATGGATGAAATTCAACAATATATGCTATCCCCCAATACCAAATATTGATGGCCTTCTTCAGCAAAGGTTCGGGCTGGCCGTGGCTATGTGGAGAGATAACCTCAATGATGTGAGGGAATTGGCCTATTCACAATTCATGTCTGATGATGAGTTGATAAAATCCCAAGAGTTTAAAGAGTTTGTTTTGAGATAAAAGTGGGAGGATTACCTTAAAAGAGTTCATTTGGAACAAGATGTGCCTAGAGAAAAGTACGATGAAATAGCTACAAAGGTAAGGGAAAAAATGAATTTTGAGTCCAAAACAATTACACCTAACGAAGGGAAAAGAATGGTGGAAGATAGTGGATCGCTACTGCTCCCTGAATGGGACATTGCTTCTGCAATTGTCTTTAATACTATTAGGAAACAAGAAGGATAAGTTTTCTCCATAGAAGAGGAAGCAGAGATGGCATAGTCAAGATCAAGGTTCAACCCACATTGGGAAGCCCTTGCAATCTAGACCCTTGCCCCAACTATAAACAAGTTTGTGATTGTTGAAGCATCAAAGGGTAAGGGTATCAAAGGGAGCTTGATTGTCAAGAGCGTTTTTGACACCTCTACCATTAAAGTTGTTGCATTAGTGGTAGATGTTGCCAAGTTTAATGAAGGTACTATTTGAAGGTTGCAAAATAGACTTAATACAATATTGAAGGAACATAATGATCTCATGGAAGCTTACAACCAACAACAAATATTATTGGCTCAAAAACATCCCTTCTTGAAAGTGTGTAGGAAGCAAGCTCCTCTTCTATAGTCCCCCCTGCTCATGTGATGATGGAAAATACAAAGATTAAAGAAAAGATTCAAATGCTCGAAGAGCAGCTGAAGAATGCTTAGTAGAATCAACAAAAGGAGACTGTGCACATTACAACGTGCATCCTGGAGCATAGACTGTCTAAAATCTTAAGAAGGCTAGAAAATACCCGTGTGTCATATCTGAATTTGAGAAATGCCATTACCAGAATAAGTGGGGATCAAGAGTGGCTCAAATGTATATTTGAAAAATAAAATCCTAGATTTTCATCTTTGGAAGGTATGTATAAGGGATTTGCAAACACATTTGATGCCCCACCTAGTATCTATCTTACTTTTGAGATTGTCAAGATGGAAAAAAATCATAAAGGGTATTTGGAAAGTATAATTGAAGTTGCATGAGAAAAAATGAACTCTTTAATAATTGTTGAAAAAAGGGTTGTACCCCACATATTAGAAGATAATGGGGAGTTGAAGACCTTAGAGAAATGGAAGGATAGTTTCAATATTGTAATCCCCACACTCCTCCCTCTGATTTGCAAAGATGACAAACTTGATTTAAATCATCTTGATTCCTATTCATAAAGGATGGTTGATGCAGAACACATGATGGAAACCTTTTGTAGAGAGGCTAGTGCTTTACTTGATGCCAAATATCATCAAAATTTGGAGAATGCGAAAAATATTTTAGCTCATGACTAGCCTTCTGAGGATATGTTTAAGGCATGGAATAAAATGTATAATTTTTACCCGACCTCTGAGTGGATCCATGCTTTTATTCCTATGCCTTGTGTTTGAGAATTTGGTTGTCAGAAAGTTTTGGGATGAGGTTCTTCACTTCTTTGCTTGTTGCTTCCCTTATGTTATAAAAGGGAATCTCAAGCCTCATTCAAAATTGCAAAGCATTCTAATTTTTTGATCTTTCATCTAATTCTCTATAAGCTCTTTTTGCACAGTTTAAATTATTTGATAGCTCAGATGGGAAATGTTGTAAGTTTTCTCTATAATGATAAAATATGACTCAAATACTTAAGTGTATTTCTTTAATTTTGAATATCGACCTATCTTGCTCTCCAATATTGCATTCACTATCTTTTGATTCAAAATAATCAAGGATTATTTATAAGTTGTCATATCAAATCATGTGTTTATGTTATGGATGTTGAGGTATTAGATTTTGTTCAAGGAATGCATTACTATTCCTTCGTTATTTATCAAATATTGTGTGAATGGAAATGCAATAGGAATTTATAAGTAGTGTGATAAGTGTTGTTCTTTCTTTGCTTTCTCATTGTAAGGCGGTGAGGTTATAAGAAGCCATGAGTTGGTCTGTTGTAGGAGTATATTTCATTTTTTGACTTAGTTGCAGATAAGACACTGATCAAAATAATTCATAAATTGTGAAAAATGATGCAAAATCACATGTCAAATCAAAAAACAAAATTTTACTTTACTGCAAATTTTATGTTTATGCACAAATCCACACTAGCAAGGAAATATTAAGCATTGAGTTGAATGATGAATCACTGAGTACATGTAAAACTTATCAGTATGACACAATTAAAATATGAAATCATTAGTAATATGTTAATACATATTTAATCTGCGCCACCAAAAATTGTATACCTTTGAAGAAAAGGACAATTTTGTGCCCATTTTGGTCCTACTTTAGGTCCCATTTCATCAATTATCACCCTAAAACAACATTTATAGGCCCCTAAGGTTGTTAATTTTGACTTGGAGGCCTGTTATACCCAAGGGATCATTCAACCCCCGACAAGCAATATCAAGACCTTTCAAAAAGTATTGTTCCCACTTCAAAATCCCTTAGTGGGACTGGGTCGCCCAAGCTGGTGACCTAGTCCTTTTTGAGGATTTTTGAAGTTTCAAGCGGGAAAATGAATAACTTATCATAAATTCCCGATGGGTGTTGGCTTCTTAGGTCAAAATACCCGACAATTAGGTCTTTTTGCTTATATATACTTGTTTTTAGGTCATTTTACCACTCTCTCTTAGTCATTTTTCACATTCAACTCCAAAAAACAAGTGCAAAATATCTTCCTCGAGAAGATTCATCTCTCACACAACAAAATTTGAAGATTTTGGAAAACAAAATAGGGATTTTTGTAGGTCTTCAAACTCACTTCACATCCAAGATCACTCATTGACAAAGGTTGGAGATAGATGCCTATGGAGATTGATGGAGAAATCTAGGTTGAGGAGGTACAACTAGCGACCAAATCACTCCTAAAGACTTATTTCAAAGTGCCTCCATCTTCTACTTTCAACCCATTTTCATTCCTTGTTACATTCATTTACAATGGTGTAGGGTTTCTAGGGTTTAAGTCTTGCATCATTTCAAATCCATTACTTGCATCTTATTCTAGCACAATAGAATAGGGTCTTGCTTTATTTCAGGTTTTCCTACTTCTAGACACACTTAGGGCTAGGGTTTATGTAGATTCTCTATTCCATTACAAGTTTAAACACAAACTAGGGGTTTGACCAAGGCAAGATCCACATTAGAAATACAAATATCTTTTGTTTTACAGGTTATTTTGTAGATTTGGATCTGGATTCCTGTGAAGAAGCAAAACACAAACTAGAGGTCTCTGTGTCCACTTTCAATTTCTCAGAAAAGATGAAAGGGACTAGGTTGCCCATAATGGAGACCTAGTCCCATGTAATCTTTTCGACACTAAAAGTTGCAGATTTGGAGACCCTGTTGACAGAAATGGCTTTCAGAGTAGTTTCCCCGAAAAAGGACTAGGTCGCCCCAGTTGGCGTAAGTGTCCCAGGTGACTCAAAACCCTGATTTTCTAGATTTCCAGTGACTTCCACAATCTCTGCTCCATCCCTCTTCGATTTCTAGGTGCACTTGTTTGGTCTGTTAGGTTAATTTGCTCATATTTCTTTCATTTTAGCATTGTTATAATACATCATGTGTTTTCCAGCATCATAGATTCTATTAGTCTAGGTTAAGTAGTTAGGTTTACATATTACATTTCAGCACCTTTGCACATCCCGCTTACATATTCAATCCTTAACATTGAACGAATCACAAGATTTGATGCCCCTAGTGGTAAAGGAAATCCCTCTTCCTTCTAGGTGAAACCCTAGAAAGTTGTAGAGAACCCATCCTTTTACCCCCACACAAAAAGCATCAAATTTTGCGGTTCACAATCTAATTCATAATTTCATGGAATACAATAAAAAATATAATTAACTACAGTTTCAAATATGATTCATGAAGTGCAGTATGAATACCTAAAAAAATATTAATTCACTCCCATTTGCCAAATCAAGTCAGGGTCCTCAAATTGGCGTTGAGATAAAGTAAAAGATTCATCTTGATTTTGAGTCTGGTCTTCATTCTCTTTGCCCTATGTACATCCACTTAACTGCATCTCAAATTCAACATTCATTGTGTCACAATTATTTGTCTCACTGCTAGTGCCACCACTACTAGTGTTTGAAGTGTTGGACAACCCTCTTCTTTTACATATGAACTTCCAAATTGTGAGTTCCCTTTCAAAAAGAAAAGTTTTGACATTATACACAATTCCAAACACCCTCAAGCAATTTTCCAAATTCTTGTCTAGTTTGTTTCTTATCTTTGATTTCAAAACCTCCAATGAATTGAAAAATCTCTTATCCTCCACCAACCCCAATATCATTGTTTGACATAAATCAACAAGTTTGAAATATTTTGATATCGAATCACGCAATATTTCACTCTGGCCTAAGGTTTTCCAAGCCTTTTTTATTGATCCCACTTCCATGGGCTTCTCCATGGAATCAAACTGGTTCATCATACTTCTTGCAAAACACTTACATTGTTCTATAAGCTTATTTCCATTTATAATTCCTTTTATTAATTTTTCATTGTATTCTACACTTTTTGAAAGTGTTCGACCAAGGTATTTAATTTATTATGAAAATAGCTTGGGCTATCTCAATTGCCTGAGCCTCAAGTCCAAAATTGAGGATACACAATAGACATGGCTTCAAGTATTTCATCTCAAGGGAATTGGTTATAAATCTCTGTGGAAAGAGATTTTGCAATTTCCTTCAAATTATCACTAACAGATTTAATGATGTCGTTAAAAGCTTCCTTTGTAATAGGTACTTCTCTGATAGAGTTCCTAACTATCGTACAATGGTGCATTGATATCTCAAATCCACGTACAAAGGTACATAAGTTCCCTCTTGTATTAAATTGTAAATAATTTTCAAGATGATTCAAATATGTAATTTTTTTCCAGCTTAAAAAATTTTGGGCTTTGAGAAGTTAGATCTAGATATAGATGATCAAGGGCCATGCATGCCATTCTATGAATTTGGTATATTCACAGATATACATATTTCTATCTTGAGCTTTCTTCACAATATTGTTCATTTCATCCAACATGGGGATAAGAGTAGCTAAAGTCAAGAGTGTCTGTATATCGCTTAACCTATGTGAGAGGTCAAGAGATTTGTCTAATGTGTTGTGATGCTTGTACATTATTCCAATCAAGGATCAATATTTTTAAAGAACTCATTGTGTTGGTACATGCAAGGAGATCCATCTGGTATCAACATCCTTAATAAGCTTGTTTCCTCCTATTGTTCCCTCAACAAAATTTTGAAATTCCTCAAAACATTTGGGACTTCGACATATGTATGCGTAGAGCTCATGGACTAGATTTTCAACTTTTGATACTATAGGATAATTGCTTACAATTCTAAATGCTAAATTAATTTTGTGGGCCATGCAGTGAATGTCAAGCATGTATGGTGCACAAGTAGTTTGTAACTTTGTGCAAACACCGGTCCTATGACCTTGCATTACTGTAGCTCCATCAGCTCCTACACACACCAACTTTTTGGCAATTCTCAAGTCATTCATACCTCCAATTTCATTCAAAGATTTCTTAACCAGTTCAAATAAATTTTGTGATGTTCAAATATCCTTCATTTTACATAGAAGATGAGCTTGGCAGACATGTTGTTTTACAGTATACACATGCATATAGACCCAAGAAGTATTATCTACCGTAGTAACTTCATCTAAAGATAATGCAATGAAGTTTGACTCTTTTACTTTCTCCTTTAAATCTTTCTTTTCCACTACAGCAAGATAACTTGCTCATTCTCATCCAGTGTTTACTAACCAATGTGCTCCAGGAAAGTTAGGAACACCCAAAAATGATAATAAATTAAAATATTCTAGGTAGTCTATGATAGGATGCCCTTTGGACAAAATATGAAAAAAACACTCATTTGAATAGTTTTTGCCAGTTGTGCTCCTTCAATTACTTTTCCAAATTGAGCCTCAATTGTACCTCCACATGCAACAAGCCTCAACATTCTTTGCTTATACTCATCATATTCCATGTCGTACTTAACATGAAGACATTCTTCCTTTGATTTTCATTGTACTATTGATTGTTCCTTTCCATCTATGATTTTTTTCATAAACCTTTCCTATATGCTTTTCTATATTGTCAAGCTTTAGCTACAACTTCTTCTCTTTTACATTTCCAACTACAAATCTTACTACTTGCATTCTATTGGAGGTTCATCTTTGTTTGCTTTCTCCACTAGTTCAATGAATGGGTACTTTGAAACCCAATCCATCTAAAAATTCCTTGTCATTTCCCACTCATGCTTCGTTTTTTATTTGCCTTTTCTTTTCTTGCTACCAACATCATCTATGGCACCGACATTTTCATCCAAGTCAATTATCTCATTCTGGATAACTATGGTATCCCTTGGAACATCTTATGTGGTATCTCCATCCTCATTTCACTCATTTAACTCAGTGACAATCCCACCTTTGGGTGGTGGTGAGGTATTGTGAATGCCTTCTTCATTAATATTTTGTGGAAGAGTTGATGATGTAGCTCCATTTTGATCTAATAGATTAGAAACCTTACCGATTCTAAAGTAAGAATGTATTGTAACTCTACGTTTTTGCCATTTTGATGGCCTCCCAATCCCTTCACCACCTTGAGGAGTCTTACCCTTGTTGCACTTGTTGCTCGACATCTTGATCTCTCACTTCGAATAAAAGCTGGAAAAAATGTCTTCTTGTTTAAGGACATAGAATATAGATCCAATTACCTACTCAATATCATCTTTAAGATTGAAGCAAGAATGGGAAAGAGATAAATAAATCTTATAACAGTATGAAGAAATGATCACTCACCTTTAAGTTTAGGTATTCACTGACTTGCTATTCATTAATGTAGGAATGCCTGTGTTGTAAGTTTGTAACTTGCCTACAATCCACTTCAAGGTTCCAAGTCCAACTTCCAAATCAAGAGCTCACAAGTTCAGAACTAAACAAAATATGTAAGAATAAATCAGAGTTTTGATTGTATTTATATCAATTCATATTTGGCAAATTCCACGAGATGTTTAAATGGTATATTAAAAATTTGGCAAATCCCGCATGATTATACAACGATACATTTAAGTGTTGGGTGAATCAAACCTCGACAAAACACATACCTTGTAATTTTCAAGGTGATTATGGCCCTACAATTAGCACGGTGTCATGACAATTGGCAAAATGTGCACTCAAATGATTTTTTTTTAATGTTATTGGCAAAATGGGTCCTCATAAGCAACTATTTGTAAATTTCAATTGGAAAAATGGGTCCTCATGCATAGTGAACATTTAATGGCGTGGAAAAACCTATCCTGATACACAATGTTGTTTTAATAGTATTAGCAAATATGTAGGTGATTTAGTACACGCTACTGAGATTCCAAGCAAAAATATTAATCAGTCCATTTGAAACGCGTAGTTTTTATGAAAAATTTATTACTTAAATATGCCTCATAAAATAAATCGATGGCAAATGGAAATACATTGGATTGATAATTCATAAAATTCAGGCAATTTGGCCACCCCGTTGGTTGCAATTTATTTGCCAATTTCGACTTGGCCGAAATGTAATATTCGCCAATTGGTGAAGATTCGTGACTAAAAAAATCATTGCTTTCGATTCAACCCCCGCTATTTATACTCCACCAAAACGCTAGAGAGTTGAGGTCACCCTTAGAGTGATCAATTCTCTAGGGAAACCCCCTAAGAAGGTTACACAAAAGTGATGCAAATAATTATTTTTATCTCCAAGATCATATGATAATGCAAGGAGAGAGCGTACACATGTATTTGATCACACAAGAAATATTCATTAACCTTAGAAATTGAAATGTGTGATGTGAAAATATGAGTGTTGAAGAGTTCTTTTGATTCCCAGGATCATATGGAAATGAGAGGGAAGAGCATACACACCTCCAAGCACAAACAAGATCACTAAGCAATGCAAACACTTGTTCTTTTTAAGCCCAAATTGAAAGTGTGATTTGAGAAGAAACTTGTTCTTTTTAGATCCAAATTGAAATGTGATGTTGTAAACTAGATTAAGATAAAGATATGAGTTGAAAAGTGTGCACCTATATTTTCTTTAGCTCCAAATTTCTGTCCAGTTGATCCAATTTTCCCTTCGAAGAGTTTAGCTTTCTACACATAAACAAAATCAACAACAAAGAAAAATCCTAACAAGGTAATTTATCACTAATATTAGAGGGTTAGATTAACACCAAAAAAAAGAACTCAGATATGATAATGACAATAAAACTCCAGCAAAGATCAAAAAATAATTTATGATGCAACAAAATAGATGTATATGAAAAATATGCTCATCACTAGATTGTAATTCCAATTTTTTTCACCTAGTCAAAATAAATATGATTTTTAGAAATGTTTTTGGCACTAAAAATATAAATACAAAAAATAGACCCCTATTGAAATTTCAAGAGCTTTCCAAAAATGCAAACATTTCTAAAAAAATCGTTGATTTGCACCCAGAAATGCAAAATTATGGAAAAACCATAATTAACAAAGATTTGATTTTTAATCACTATTTTCAGCTCAAAAATAGATCTATAAAGAACATGCCCCCACTAAAATTTCAAGAGCTTTACAAAAATGTAAAAATTTCCAAAAAAATCACTGATTTGCATCCATAAATGAAGATTTATGAAAAACCATAAAATCATCATAAATCACCCAAAAATAAAGATATGACCTTATTTTTTCCTTTGTAGCTTCCTTAGATGTTCCATAAACTTCAGCTAAAAACCCATAAAAAATTTTGTGGCCATTTAAAAGATATGGTGAAATCTTTGAAAGCTAGGGTTTTATCCAAAAACGATGCAAAACCTGCAACAAAAAGCTAACAAAACTTGCAAAAACAAGCTAGATCAAGTGAAGTTGGTTCAACTCTAAAAATCCTCAAAATTTCTCAAAATCTTGAGCCAAAACTCAATTAAGGGGTTCATGTCGGGTTCACCAAAATGTACGATGTAGAAAATAGATAACAAAGGACACACTAGATCCAATCCACATTCAACATCAAACCTCAATTGTGTCTAGGAGGTAGAAGATAATGTATGCATGAATAAAACAAAGTCACCTTGAACATGGAATCTTGATATGGTTGTTGCCCTCAAAATTTGATTGCATAACCTTGATATTGCCTTGATCTCGATCTTGATATGATATGGTGTGAATCTTGATGTGATAGATGAATGTATGCTTGAGGTCTAGATAGAAAATGGTAGAGATGCGATAGATAAGAGTGCTAGAATGAAAATGACAACATGTAGGTGAGGTAATGAGATGTGTTATCTAAATGGCTTAGATGAGGGATTTATTTATACTCTTTGTTTGAAAGAAATCAAGGGTGGATATTAAATTAGAAATTAATTTAATCAAGGGTGGAGGAATAATAAGAGAGAAAAGACATGGATCAAGGAGCTAAAATTAAATAAAGGTATTTAATTTTAGTAGCCGACATTGAGGAAATAAATAAAATATTTATTTTATTTATTTAAGAAGAAAGGTGAGAAAATTAAATAAATTAAATATTTTATTTAATTTAGGAGAGAGGGTGTTAGGTAATTAAATAATTGTGAAAATTATTTAATTATGGGAGAGGAAAGGTGAAAATACTTAAATAATAAGATTATTTAATTATTAGAAGAAAATGGGACTTATGAATTATGGGAAGAAAATGGATATTGAAAGGGAAAATAATTAAATAAAAATTATTTAATTATTTAGAGGAAAGTTATCTTAATTATCTTATTTAATTAGTAGGAAATAGAAGAAATATGTAAGTGTGGATCTATATGAAAATGCATGGACAATTATAGGTGTCTACACTAATAATCAATGTTGATAATTACCAACAATCTCCTTAGTGTTAACATCAAGACAACCATCAGTGTTGATATCAATGATAACAACACAACCATCAATGTTGACATCAATGACAGCAACTGCCAACAGATCCTATATAGAAACCTCTAGCAAAGTTTTACCTACATCCAAAGTTTAACTACTTCAATATTTCATACTCCTTTGTAGTTTTTACAAATCACTGCTTGTTATAGGCTTCTAGACTCCAAATTTGTAGTAGATATCTTCTTACAATGAACTTTCAAATTCCATCGTACTATTATAAAACTTACTTTTAGTGGATTTTCAGCCTTCATATACACCTTTGCAGAACCTAATTACTATGGACTTTCTAAGTTTGATGTAAATATGCAATGCTCTAGTTCTTGAACATTATTGGAATTTGAAACCTATAAGAAGTTTTGCATTACTTTGAGGTTCTAGACTCCATCATAGCTTTGCACACCCACTTTTTGTTAGCTCTACCTTAGCTCTAGCTAATTTTTAGCAATGCAACCACATCTTTTCCAAGACCCATTTAATACTTCTAATGGGGGTATTTTTATATTTTTGCATAAGTTGGGTTTTTAAAGTTAGCTTTTTCTAATAGGTATTACAAATATATTTTTGAGCTTTATTTTTATGTAATTATTATTTTTCCAACTTGCTATATGTTTCTAGATTTTCCTTCAAACTTTTATTTTTCTTTTTTTAAATATTTTTGGACAAGTCATATCATATGTCCTCGATGTCAAAATTCAACATTTTTTAATAAGTTTATTAGAAATACACAAGTAATATCACAACATTTTTTCTTTTCTTTGGATAGTCTTCTTTTGAAAACTTTGTAAAATCACTATATATTATAAATGGTTGATTTAGGCTTCCATCATGCACTAATATACTTAAAAATTTATTTTTTTGGGGAGGGGCATCTTTCAAAACATTCTTTATTTTGAAGGAGTTTAATTTTATTAGTTTTTGTAATTCAATGAAGTTGTAAGGAATAATTGATCTATTGTCTTCTTGTGGTTACCTCATGACATCAACTTGAAAATTTTCTCTTTTAAGACACTTGTAAGAACTTTGTAATAGAACATTTATTTGTGTAATAAAAAAATTATTTGTAAATTAACTAAGATAAAGTGCATTTTTGAGTTGTGATCCATAGGGGCAATTTTACATATCTTAGTATCATTTCTTTGTACTTGCACTATTTAAAAAGTGCTCTGGGGATTGTTTAGTGCCTTATTTTTTTGCCATCATAATTTTGTTAAGTGAGTGTCTCTCCACATCAATGAAGAATCCATGAGATTCTAGTGTCATGTGTATGTGCCTATTTTTCACACACCCTTTTTTGGTTGCTTGTACATCATATTGACATGATGTTGCATTCTAAATTTATTTGTACTACATTTTGCCACACTTCAGTTGGTTTACCAATACCTCTCCCTTGTTAATATTATGGGGATATCACATGGTTATGCTAATTCTTCCTTGGATTTTGTGGATCAACCTTCTACCTTTTCAATTGATCAACACTTGGGAGATTTTTATACTTATGTAGAACACCATGCACATTTAGTAATATACTCAATGTCACTTGTGTAGTGTTTTTATATTCCTTGATCATGATACCATCTACATCATCAACCTCATAAAGTGTTTTTGATTTTGTACCATCTATGTATTCATGCTTGAATAATGTAATTAAGGTTACACATGTAGTGTTTTATGCCTATTTCATCCTAATCTACACTAGAGTTTTATTGAGTTTACTAGCAACTTGTTTGTTTTCAATAGAGTTTACATCTATATTCTTTAGGAGTTCTTTATCTTAGTGTTTCTATTTTTTTGGTCATCTTTTAATGAAGGTGTATTCCATCTTCTCTTTTGAAGAAGATTTTTCTCATAAGATTTTCCGCTTTCCTGCATTTGTGAGAGTCTTTTATTTGCACAAGTACCTTATCATACCTTATTGGGACTAATTTATCAATGATTATCTTTATATCTAAGTATCACATAAGGGGGGTGTTAGTGTGAAAATAGATATTACATACTTAGTATCTAGTAGATTTATTCACACTAGCTCAAGCTCATTTAGAGGTTTTGTTTCCTCACCTCATAGGCACACAACACATGTCTTCACACTTATTCCAAGTGTTCTACATGTACCATGCTTCTTGGAGGGTTAGTTTGTAGTCCACTCTCACCTTCCTTCTTCCTCTTTATCCTACCTATAAGAGTTAATTTGTATATTCAAGATTCACTTTATAATATGTTTTAAAATTTGTGTGAGCATTCATTTGTGGAAGTATCTTGGACATTGCATCCATTTTATTGTTGCTTCGACAAGCAGTGTTAGTGTTGGAAAGACACATCATCAACATTTTAGAATTTAGAGATGAATCTAGGCACCATTGTATAAGGAAGTCATGACTAGGGGTTTATCATTCATAGGCACACTAGATGAAACACCCAGTGGCTTAGTTCCCCATGTGTGTTAGGTAGTAATTTGTGTAGGGAATTAGAACTGCTAGATGACTATGACTGAAGTCATAAGGAATTTTTTTCCAAATATTTTTAATTCATTTTCATCACAAATACACTCCCAAATAAGAACATAATTAAATGACTACATTGATGGTGACAAGAATGATAGAAAATAAAAATTAATTATAACTAAAGTTTAAAAAATATATTATCCACCAAAAAGTCAATATTTATTTATAAATTTTATAATTTAAAAATCAAACTATATAAATATCAACATCTCTAACCTTAATAAGTAGGAGGACAGCATGTCAAATTGTGATATTGTTATCAGGATTCAACCGTATGATTTTACGAATCAAACTCATTGAACCATGTTTCATGAATAGTTGATATCTCTAACCTTAACTGATTACATACTAAATGAATATACACCTATATTAAAAATCTCCTAAAGGGATCAATTTCAATATTCCTTAAAATAAATTACAATCTATGTGCAATATATTATAGTTGTAAAATAAACCCCCAACCAAAAAACACCAAAGGCTGTCAAATCATATGCCTGATTTAATTCCATACCCTAGCCATCCATCTTGGCGGACTTAGACTGTTTGATTGTAGGGTACAGTTTTGTCTTGTAGGGTCCTTTTTGTTTTTGTCTCTTTCTCTTGTTGTTGCCTGCTACTGCCATGGTCTGTCTCCTGAGCCACGATCTACCTCCGTGGTCTTTGGTTTCCTCATATTACGAACCCCTTAAGGGACAGCTCAAAATCTTTTGTAGGCTTGCTTGGATGGTACACTGTTTTTTCCTTAAGGAAGATATTGGGTTATTATTATTTTGCTCATGGCGCCAAGAAACCAGACATATGATACACATTCATGGCTGAGAATAAATACATCATAACAGTACAATAAAATGACTGCCCAACAAATAGGACATGGACAACACAAGGAGAAAAATGATGGTCTTTCTTCTAAGCCAAAGGAAACAAAACCCATGACAGCTTGTGCCATGGTGTCCAGCATTTGCAAGAGAATTATTGCTGACCAGTGGACATGAGAACAGCTGGACCAACAATCAGTGTTTAATTGACAACATTCTTGAAGTTTCATAAACAACAGTAGAAATGGCATGTTGTATGCTCCTGTTAACAGAGGAGAACATGGAGTTTATAATTATCAATGATGAGGTGGATTTAATGAATGGGAAAGCAGTGTGCACATGGAATATGAATGGACACAATAAGAACAGCAAGGACACCCAGCTGTGAATTCAGTGTCCAATTATTTGGAAGTAACATTCATGGAAATCATTATAGGATGTACATTGTTTGCAACTTTCAAATCTGTTTTACCCACTCATTATCTAAGTACGAAATGCTCTTCCACACCATCTATTGATTTCAAAATTTGCCAATAAGTTGATCAGAGGTAGTCATAGTTATACATTGAGCTGTGCAAATTAGCTTAATGTAAAGGATGCCAAATTGTTTTCATGCTTTGTACAATTGTCTCTAATGGATTAAACCATATTCTTAAACACATCTTCACATGTGTGCTGCTCTCACTTCTTTTGGTATTTTATATATGTAGAGAGAGGAACGATCTACAACTTAGTATTTGAGGAGCATGCCATTCCTATTCTTCGTATTAGATAAGAAACCATTTTTGTTTTCACTTGGGAAGGAAAGTTTAAAGTTTTTTTTTCCTATTCATTTTGAAATGATTAAAAACACTCGTTAGGTGCAATAAATTGTAGTGGAAAGGATGAAAATGATATCTTGGTACAAAACGAATTTATAAATTTAGTAAAACATATTTTTGGCTCTCTTTATATTGGTATATGTTGTAAAAACTTAATGATATTAGATTTAGATTTACAATGTTTTGAAAGGTAACAAATTGGACTCTACTTCAATCTAGGGTGACTTTGGAGCATCAAACTGATTTGGGCCAATTGTGTGGAGTGAAAGTGATTTTAATACACAAAATCTATGTGAAATTGACTTGCTAAGTTCAGTGATCTATAACTAGTTTGCCTCACCTTTTCATTTTTGAAATAGACTTGCAATGTTTACATACACCTTCGAGGAGCTTGTTAGATGGGGTATGTTCTCTCAATCAAACCCCTAAGCAAGTCAAATAGACAACTTGTGAACACATATAGAAGACAACAAACAACCATGCAATACGTCTATTGAATTCTATCAATAACACAATAAACAAATCAACATGCATGATATCAAGACATTAGATGTGCGCAAACTAAACATCTAGTATCAATTCCCACTTAGGTAAATCATTTTCCTACAAATGAATGAGAGTGCTAAAAACCCTTAGAAGTGTGGTTTTGTGGACTTTCTATGTCTCACTAGACATCTAGTTCATATTGTCTAAACCTCTTAATGTCTAATCCTTTCCCACAAACTATCGTTGCACATGTTAATTGCTAAGGTCCATGTTCACCTTAAGTTTATGGACTTTTGAAGTGGATGTAGATATGTGCCCTTGTCATTTAAACCTCCCATCCTCCTTCATTTTTCCTACAAAGTATTTTAGGCTATAATTGTTATGTTTGTGGGACCCTGATGTGGATATAGATATATTTGAACACATCAAAATATTCACTTCTTTATCCTCCTCACAAAGTGTTCCTACATCCACATAAAAATATTGATAATGATTTTCATGAAGAGGTTCTTCTTGCAGGAGCTTAATCCAAATGTGGAGGTAATTTGTTAATGTCATAGCTAGATCTCTTGACATTCAATATTTTCCTACAAGATTTTCTTAAGGAAGAAACCCTAAGTAATGCCAAGTCATGCTTGTAGAGCTTTCATTGCCACATTCCCTTAAGTACTTTTTAAGAGTTCTTCTAAATCCTTGACTTCCAGGGTGATCCCACAAAGCTGGTTTACAATTTCTAAGAGGAATTGATTTTTGCTGAAATCACATATTTTTAGAGAATATAATGATTTAAGCCTTAAAAAGTTCTATTTTAAGGATTCCAATTGAAGAGGTTTTGATCAAACCACCTTAGATCAAACCCCCTTGGATATAACCTTGCTAGTTTTAAACCATACCTATAAATGAGTCTCCTTTACACCTATCAAAATGCTGATAAAAAAACACTTTTGATTTACCTTTTGGGGGATCAAATGAATTCATTAAAAAATTATTTTAAATGATTATGGTAGTCCTCAAAATGAGCTATCCAACAAATATAATTTTAATATTTGTTGGTTTTATTATGTATTTGTTTTTTTAGTTTTATTAAACATAGGTTTTTCATCGAAAATGAAGGTCTTTGTTTTGCACATGTGGAAAAATAGCAGATTATCATTTTTTTTTTGAAAAATATGAGTGCACCAGATATTGAAGTCCTTGATCCAAAAATAAATAAATTGAATTTTGATATATAAAAAAAAAAGTTACGCGTTATACGGTCGTGCTATGTCTGCATTGTAAGTGGTTTGACTTCAAAACTTGATTAAATAAAAAATATTCAATAAAAAACTATCTAACCAAGTGGAAGCACTAGATATCAGAGTTACAAATCTAAATTTGAAAGAATTAGAATTTTATCCTTCATGGAAAAAAAATTATGCGTTATATAGTGTGTCACTTTTAAAAAATGTTATTTTTTGAAAAAGAACCAATTTTCGTGGGAGATGGAAAAATAAGTGCAATCTGATTCCAAAAATTTTGAAAAAAATATTTTTAGAATCTACAGACAAAATATGACGAGACTCTAGTTTGCATCATCTTCAAATTCCTCACGGTTTAGCCGCTATAGGTGCCCAAATGTGAAGATTTAGTTAAAAATAATAATTTCAGTGTCTAGTTTGGCAAAAAATTGCAAACCACTATTGTGGGATCACCCTCCAATCCTTTTCACTATGTCATAGTTGGAGAGATTTTTGACCATCATTTTCTCAACATATCTTATGCCATGATTTCCTTGGCATTCTTATCCTTGATTCCCAATCCTTTTCACTAACAAGTCTTTCAAAATTGGAGATGCAAGAATATCCATAACATGATGCTTTTGGGATGGATTATGAAGTATCCTTGACCTTTGATGCTTGATGTTTTACACTATATCATTCTTTTGGGATCATAAGTTTAGAATTATTCTTATTTAAATACTTCAAAGCATGAGTTATAGGTTACCTCTAATCCCCAATCCTTGACATCTTATCCTTATGCATCTTGCAAGATTAGTGTTACATCCATCCTTTTGTAGCTTTCCCTAGAGCACGAGTCATTGAGTATCCTTGAATCTTGAACTTTGACACTTCACACTAAATCATCCTTTGGGCTCACTAGTTTGGTCTCACTCTAGGATCTAGATATTTCAACTTTTAGTCTCTAAAATCAAGATCCCTTTCAAATCCTTGCATTGAGGTTCTAAAAATAGTAAAGATGTTAATGAATCTCTACCTATAATTTTTGTGGAATTTCAATTGGGTGATGGACATTTTGGCACTTGACATCCAAAGTCCACATCATGTTGAAAAGATCATAAGAATTAAAAACTAGGTTCTAAAATCTCAAAGCAATATGAAATTTTGTGGGACCTAGATAGACTACTAGACTTGACCATTTCCAACCTTAAATATGTCAAGTTCCCCATTAATTTTTATAAGGCACATTTCAAAGTAAAAGGAGAGTTTCCCAAATAATTGTGCGAGAGGTTCCATTTCTTCTACCTCTCGAACAATTGGCAAGTTGTATCAAAGGTTATTTATTTCCTCTACTCTTTGAATCATTGATAAATGTTGGAGGTTACCAAATTTGCTTAACTTATGAAACTTTGAAAAATGATTAAAATGCCCAAAATTGCTAAAAAACATCTCGATCTTTTGTAGCTCCCCACAAATGGTATTAAATCCACGTAAAATTTGATTTCTTTACCATGAATTGAACCCAATGGATGCCATTAAGATTTTGTAGGGTTGGAATGGGAAAATAATCACAACATTTGAAGGAACTATTAGTGCAATGATTGTGAAATTTTTCCCAAGGAGTGCCCAAAAAGTATTTGTTTTCTTATTTGACCCCTTCAACCACCAAAAGGATACCTAATTGCAAAATTTGTTTGTACACCCCAAACATGAATTTTCACACTAATCACACCCAAATAAAGAAGGAACCCATGCCTCATTAATGTCATGGAGGGTTTTAGCTACTAAAGAGGGTTAGAAAAGATTGAAGGCAAACAAAGGAAGATAAAAGCAACACAAAAGCACAATACCTTCACCTAGAATCTTTGCTCCTCTCCTTAATGAGAAAAAATGGAAGGCACCCTTACTCCATTTGATTTTATCTTTGATGTTGATATGTGGATTGGTCAATACTCTAGCATAACCTTGACATGATTAATAATGATTACAAGATAAAATCTCAAAATGACTGCATGTAAGTATGATAGCTCAAGGATCTTTATTAGGTCCAAATGAAGGAAGAGAGACTCTAGATATAGAGTCTTGTAGAGGTAAAATCAATGGCTAGAAATGATTAATGATGGATGGCTAAGATTGAAGGAGAATTAGGTTTTGGATCAAGGATGCAATCATATGACAAGTGTCAAATGATAGATAGGATCTAGGTTTAGGGTAGGGATAAGGACAAAAATCCTTATGGCAATGACTAGGATTAAGAGGTTAAATGAGATGAATGGATAAGATAGAGAGTTAGTTTGACTTTTGAGTGGGTGTCTAGGTTCAATGAATCTAGGCAAGGAGTTAGTTATATATTGTGATCCATGTGAAAAAATGCTAGAATTAAATGCACAAGGATAGAGGATAAATGGCAATTAATTAACTAAATAAAGTATTTAATTAATTAATGGGATTGTGATGGGGATAATAATTAAATAAATAGGGATGTTTATTTAATTGGATTATGAAAAAGGAAATTAATTAAATAAATGATAAATATTTATTTAATTAATGGATTAGGATAAATGTGGGAAAGGATGAGAATAATTAAATAAATATTAGATATTTATTTAATTAATGGCTAAGAGTAGGCTAAAATTAGGTTTGGTTGGGTTAGGTCATATTTTAGGTGTCTACAACTACCAAAGAATTTTTTGTACTAATCTAGGCACTTAAATGCATCAATTTTATAGGATTGTTTCATCCCTCGCACACAACCTTGCTAGACATATCTACTATGATTGATATTTGTTGAATATTTGTTTTATCAAAAATATTAATTTGAGCCATGCAATCCTACCAAGGATGTGTCCTTCCTCTACAAAGGCAACACACTTCTCTTTGTAAAGGGTTGGATTATTTTTCTTTGGCCTAAAGCTTGGAAAATATTTTCAACTCAAGAGGTTGGAACTCCATTTTGTAAACTATTCTAGAAATTGTTGATACTAGTGGAACTTGTAAAATACTTTTTCATGTTTACTTTATGGTTTTTATGTATTTACCTAGATATTTTCTTGTGGATATATGGATGTAATGAGTATCCACAAAATCTATTGTTCATATCACTTGCAACCTACGAATTGTAAGTTATCTTGTGTGGCTAATCTAAACATTTTTCTTTCACTATTGTAATGCATCTTGTTTAATTGCACCAATATTGGGTGTTTGGTGAATGTTTGTGATACTAATATCCTTTGAAGATGGCATTGCCCTTACAATATTGTAATTTTATCTGGTTAAGAGTTAGAAAATATTGGATTTTTCTACTTACACATTCACATATTGCAATCAAAGTTCCAAAATTAGGATACCTCTAAACCCTCTTCTCTCTTATCCTCCTTTTGCTATTTTTTTATAAAATTTGATTAGTTTAGGACCAAAATAATTAAATTGTATATCTGATGGATAATATTGTTTCTAATATTTATTATATCTATATTAGAACTTAGGTTGTTTGATATCATTTTTCCCACTAACAAGTCGATGCAAGATCAAGAAACAATTATATTAGGGTTATAAATATTGTGAATGAGTTTATCTTATGTACATCTAACCCTCATTTTTAACAAACAACATGTAAGACCATTTTCGTGTTACTAGAAAACACAATGAATAATTGAGCTATCTCATAGGCCAAGACCTAGTCAAAATGATTCCCTAATGTTCTTTCCCCATTAACATGAATTTCCAAATAATCCTAACAAACTATAATTACAATATATTTTTAATGATCCTAATATAATGGTTTAAGAACACATAAAAGTTTTCAAGCATGTATTGAAAAGAGCCTGAATTGCACTAAGATGTAGTGTGCAAACTATTTTCTTACACCCTAGGAGATGATGCCTATAATTAGTATATCAAATTTCCTCATAATTCCATCACCACTTGAGCCTTTCTAGAGCTTTCTTTCCTCTCAAGATTTAAAATTCCAATAGATGTTGCTACCCTATCTAACCACTTTGTAGGTATAAGGAGATGGAAAGAAGAGAGAATCAATGAGTTTAATGATAAATTCTAAAGGTATCACTTCCACATCCAACATCCATACAATTTTACCAAAATGTTGCACTCTAAATCTACTTTACAACCTTAGATACCTTAACTTCCATATTTTTTAGAAGAACAAATCCAACAATAACTAGTATATTTGAATCATAGGCTGAAGAAATAAGATTAAAATTGAGATGTGAAAATTTGGATATGGATCCCTAATAAACCAATGAACCCTTGTTACACCTAAGCAAATATATATGATCAATGATGCTCAAGTCCACCACACTCCTTTCTAGAACCAAGTACCTATTTTGAGCCATCTAGTGCCTACCTAGGCTATAGTCCTACATATTGGACTTGCTACCTCTAATGCACCACCTATAAAGAACCTTCATTTCTTTCATCTCATGATATAGTGATAAAAAAATCACAAGAGGAAAAATAAGACATTAAAAGAACAAATTGCATAGGCAAGAAAGTTATCCAAAAAATTTACATACCTTAGGAATCAAAATTTGTAGTTGCACATTTCATAAAGAAACAATAAAATATTCCCTCAATCAAATAGAACATTTAAATTAAGACCAAACAATGGTGGAGTATGTTACCCATGAGAAGGTTAGAATCATATTGAATAAATTCCACCTAGAAGAGTGAATTTGGATGATGATGCCTTTAAAAACTAGTGCATATTGTGTAATACAAGTACACATTGAGGCTAGTTACCCATAATTCATAGTTATCTCTGATATATTCTAAAGAAAGTGTAAAATTTAAAATTATTTCATGATCCTACTACTTTATCGAGCTAGAAATTATACCATTTAGATATAAATCTACCTTGTTGGTAGATAGTTATGGGTTCCCTCATGAAGGGAACAATGAACCAAACAACAATATTGAAGTGTAAGCTTACTAGTAGTATTAAAAGAGCCACAACTATACATTAATAAGAAACAATCCATGAGGTCCTCATTATTTCCATCCCTACTAATAACTAGTAGGCACCTAATTTTAAGGCTAATAATAATCCAACACCTTTTAAAGTAGTCATGCTTTCTTTTTTAGGTCTTCACCCATCAAGTTATCAAGGTTAATCCATGAGATCACTAGAAAAAATGGATTCCAATAGGTTGGAATCCTACATTATAAAATAAATCAAGAAAATCAAAGTAAGTCTCCCCTTGGTCAAACTAATGAAGATGCTAGAAGTGAAACAATATTTTCTCCAATATTTGGAGGATTGATTAGTTAAGGAGACTTCAACAAAAGAACTCCCATTTAAAGAAATCAAAGGAAACTATAAAGATCAATACAAGTTGTATATACTCATGTAGCTATCTTCAAGAAAAAAATAGATTCCCAACCATTCTTGCTAACATTTCACATATTTAATAAGAATATCCATAATTGCTTAGTTGAATTTGGTGCATCCACCAAAGCCATGCCTATATTTTCTTTCCAAAGGACAAGACTAACACCAGCCAAATCCTCTTATAGGGTAACCTAAATAGATAAAATTAAATTAAATATTATTAGGGTACTTAATAACATCCGTATGTAGTTGGCTCCATACCCCTAGGTTTAGCATTATATTAAATTCCAAGTAGTAGACATCCTAGATGCCTATAACATGATTCTAAGCAGGTATTGGTGGCAAAGATCTTAATAGATACATGAAAATTGGTTTATCACACATGTGGCTCCCATGGAGAGGCATCCCAAACTAGATTAGTATAGAAAGAGAGCCTAGGATGAAGAACCTTATAATGTAGTACAATAATACTAACAAGATCTTATTTAACATAGGCTTTTTATTTGATTCATTAAGTCCTAGGTTGCATTATTAGGAAAACATTAATAATAGGGTCATTCCCCTTTCCATGTATTTAAGAGATAAGATTCCTTCTAGAATATCATCTAGAACTTATCCCAATCGGTTCATTATTCCTTAGGTAGTTAGTTAGTGTTTACATGTTGCCACATTGTTACATCCCCTTTATCATGAACATGTTTATGCCAATGAAATTATGGTCATTATGTTAGCTGCTAGTAACTACTTTTCATGAGAATGTGAAATTGTGGAAAGAATAATTGTTTTTATATCGTAATTTCAAATGTGAATGATTTTATTATATATGCAAGTGGATTTCCTATTCTTGTGAAAATGAATGTGTTCAAGAGATTATATTCATATATGTATATATAAATATATATAAACGTTGAGAATGATCTAACTATAATTCTTATTAGTGGATGCAGGATTGTTGACGCCATGAGAGAAAGGGAAATATCATCAGGGAGAGGACGTGGTTAACAATGGATCAATTTTATCATCAAACCTTGAGTCAGTGCAAGATGGTTGTGTCGATGTCATGACCTTGGCCATAAATAATTTAATATAATTATTATTGATAAATAATTTAATTCAAATTATTAATTAATAATCTCCATTTGGAGTTGAGTGAATCAATTCTTAATTATATTTTAGGAGATTTCAAAGGTTATAAAATATTAAATTAATATTAGAAGATATTAAACCAATGCCATCGAACTAAATATGAAAGGATATTGAAAATGAATGAATTAAATGTTGTGAGTTGTCGGCGGTCGTCTTTCCGTCATCCTTCCTTCGAGCCTCTAGGAGAAACGACCATGTTGGAAGCCAAGAAGTCTCAGGGGTTCTTGAAATCTTGGAGTGGAGATTTCTTGGAGGTATTTGCATTTAATTTGGAGGCTTTTCTTTTCATTCGCTTCTTCTTCTACTTCTCACCGCTACTACTCTGCTCTGGCTCGTCTCCTCTAAAAACACCATCGATTTTTACGGTGAATCTGAGTCAATCTTTCTAGAGACGATTATCATCTAGTCTTAGCTCCTTATTTGCTACTCTTATATCTTGTCGAGCCTCTCATTTTCCAATCTAGCGGTATCGACAATCACTTGTCGAGTCTTTCATCTTCATTCTTGAATTCCACTGATGCCTTAGCTCAAGTTTTTCCATTTTGTTGTATCAGACTTCTTCTTGCTAGATAACCTCATATGATACTGCATTTATTGTGTCTGGTAATAATTCGTGGCTTCAATATTTCAGAAGATGGTTGCTAGTTCTTGAACATGCTAACACCATCTCTCTTATTTGTAAGTTTCAGTGGCTTTGTAGATAAAACCATTCTTCAGAGGAAAGGAGTTTGGAACTATTCGAGTATTAGAATCTTCTTTTTCAGGCAAGTAATGCATATAATTATTCAGTGTATTGCAACGATGATTCCATCCTTGTTGAACATCTTTTATAGAGAAAAATAGAATCAATAATATTTCTCATCTTTTTGTAAGATAAATCGAAACGAGTCTTTTAATATCATCAGGGGTTGGATTGAAAAAGGATCTTTCTAAAAGGAGAACCCAAATCTTATTCTATTCTTGCAATCGAATATATCTCTGTCCTTGTTATGCTTCTGAATCAGGAATTATTTTGAACTACTAAAAATTACTTGAAAGACATGCTTTGCTTGATTAAGCCGAATATTATTCTTATCTTCTCTCTAGTCTTTAAGTTGGTCAAGTGCTTGTAATTGCTCACCGAGTCTTTTAAGGGGTATATATATGCGAGTCTTGAAAATCCTTAATTTTGTATGAATCTCTTTCTTTATGTTTAAAATTTATGGTAAAGGAATAATCTTGAACTAAAAGATAATGATAATCAAACCTGTCATTGAGAATTAGACCAAGAACTACGATTAAATTGAACAAAGAATAGTTAAAGTGTTTCTGTCTTGATGCAAGTAAGGTTATGCTTGTGTTTTCTTCAAAAGAAAACTTGGTCTGAGCCTTGTAAGCCCTTTCTCATCTTTGAAATTTTGGAATAACTATATCCGATTGGAAATTCATGTTGCAAGATGAATCTTTGAAAATATAAATTATAAAAGAAATAAAAATATTAAATGCCAAGCAAGGGTGAGGGTACTGATGGCACAAGAGTGCCGGTAATGATAAAAATCCTTGGCCAAGGTATGATGCCAGTTAGGCATTGGTCAGCTATCATGAACCAGATATACTTTTGGTCAGAATGATCCTTCTAGTTAGGAGGTACCTACAAAGGAGGGATCAACCAGGGGTATAGGTTCATGAAACTAGGCTCAGAATGACATGATGATAATTTGACCCTTGTTGATTACCCTCGTGAAGGGTCGGGTTCTTCAGTTGGAGAAACTCGGGAGACCAGTAGGTCTTGGTTGGGCGGAAAATCAATTGATGATATTTCTCTTTCTCTCAAAGATAAATTTGTTCAAGCAAGTCAGCACAATGATGATCTCATTTTGTATTCTTTTTTCTCCAAATTCCAGGTACATGCCTTGGCTTATATAAGTTTAATATCAATGCTGCAATAAATGATATTTCCTTTTAGTTAATTGTTTATATGAACAAATATGTAGTTGAATATTTAACAGTTGCTTGTTCTTTCCACTGAAAAGGGAAAATATGAAAGATAGTTAATGTTCTATGTGTTTTTAGTTACTTGAAAACAGTAAGACCTTTTCTTTCAGCTGAAACTAAAAATTTAAGAGTTAGTTGTGAAATTGAATATATTGTTATTATTTAAAAATTGATTTTCTTTTCGTTCTAATTGCTTTGGAAACCCTAGAATCAAACAAGTTAGTTATTTTCAGTAGAAAATTGGTAGTTGAACCCTTCCTTAAACTGTAGATCAAGTAGAGTGTTACATATGGTATCAGAGAAAATCGGGTTCAACACATGGACCTATGAGCTTATCACAAGAAAAACCATTAAGCATTCAACAGTTGGCTAAGGTTCAAAACAAGTTTGATACTAGAAAGGCATAGAAATGAAACTGTCAGGAAGACTATTTTTCTAGTCTTTTTCAATGGCTAAGAGAAAGCCAGTTGAGGAGATAAAAATTTAAGAGAAAAACTATTCTGCTAAGGTTGCATAGTAGAAATATTTTGGGACTTATAGCAGAAAGGTGAAACCTTGGTCAGTTACTAATCAAACTAAGAGCTTGGTTAAAGTAGTGTTAGTAGGAGTTCTAGAACAATATTATTTCTCAAAACGAAAGGATGGGAAGATCCAGAAGTAATCAATCAAATGCAGGATCAACTGAGTATTGAAAAATCCTAGAAATTATATCAAAGACTCAAAGATAAGATGTACTCTGGTCCAACTTCTAGATGGCTTGGGATGAGCCAAGTGGAATTAAATGATCAATAAAGGACAAGTGGTGATATATTGGCTTGGAATGTAGAGAAAAATGGTATAGAACTTGGAAATACTTATGTTCACCGAGATTCATGAGAAAGCCAATTTCTTTATGGGTGCTGCCACAATAATGGGTTACACTTTTTGGGACATCCTGATTTTTGCTGAAATCACATATTTTTAGAAAATATAATGATTTAAGCCTTAAAAAGGTTCCATTTTAAGGGTTTTAATTGAAGAGGGTTTGATCAAACCCACTTATATCAAACCCCCTTGGATAGAAAGCCGCTAGTTTTAAACCATACCTATAATGGAGTCTCCTCTACACCTATCAAAATGTTGATAAAAAACCACTTTTGATTTATCTTTTAGGGGATCAAATTAATTTATTTAAAATTATTTTTTTGTAAACATGTAGTCTTTATTATAAGCTTCCCAAAAAGTATAATTTTAAATATATTTAATTTTATTATTATATTTATTTTTTATTTCTTGTGAATGTAGGTTTTTCAATGAACATCGAGGTCTTTATTTCACACATACAGAAAAATAGGAAAAGATAGAAAAAAATTTCTTAAAAATTCATGTACACTACCTATTGATGTCCTTATTCCAACAAAAAAATAATAAGTTAATTCAAATGAATACAAAAAAAGTTATGCAGCTGAAAGTATAATATATCCAAATTATAATTACTCTGAATTAGAAAATTAATTAAAAAATATATATGCAACAAAAAATTATGAAAAATTATCCATCCCCTAGATAATGGTGTGAAAACATTGTATTTAAAAAATTAGAATTGTATGATTTCTATAAAAAAAGCTGTGTAGTCGAAAGTAAGCATCAGTTTTTGAAAATGATGTTTAGTAAAAAATATAAGTTAATAAAAACTATATAAAATAATTCACAATTTATTTTTTAATTTTTTTTAAAAATATAATTAGATTCTCAACACAAAATATCACAAATCACTAGTTTACTTCATCTTCAAATTCTTAATGGTTTAGCTTCTATAGGCGTACAGAAGTGAAGATCTGGTGAAAAATGTTGATTTCAATGTCAAGTTTGGCCAAAAAGTGTAACCCATTATTGTGGAATCACCCTTATACAAATAATTAAGCATAAGTAAATGTGAATACGAGATATTTAATACCTCATGAAGCCTTTTGGAAAAAGATGATAATGTGTGGAAGAGAACATAATTAAAGAGGATCATCTCAGGGAACATTTTGATGAATCAAAATCAGAATTAGAATTATTCTTTGAACTTTTGATAAGAATTTGCTTGGAGATTGCAAGATAAACCATAATAGTGGTAAGGAAAAGATATTAGTTATTTCTCAAGAAATTATGGCCAAATGATTGTGAACTATGAGTTTGCCATTTTGAGGAGCTAAAAAGTACAATTGCATCAGTGAGTATCACTATCACCAAGGTACCGTGTTAAAGTTGTTTAAGTCTTGAACATGTAACCTACTCAGTAAAGAAAAGAATAGAGCTTTGTAGAGAGAAACAAAAAAAAGAAGCTTGTGTATCAATTGTAACCTTTGTGTTGGTAAAGCACAATCTTAGGATGTCATCTAAGTAATGAACGAAAATACTCCAGGAAATGGAAGTGTTTATAATCTTTTTATTGCTAAATTTTTGAGCATGATGAAAGTCTTGAGAGACTTATTTGTCTGATGCGTTTGTAACACAATCTCTAGAACCTATTGTAAGTTTTTTGGAAAGACTGATTGCAGTGCAAAAATCTACTCCCTTGATTATGACTTAGTCAAGTCATGTGGTGCATGATAAGTGTTTCTCTAGATTTTGACACTTCATTGGATTTTGGTAAAATTTCTTTTAATGTTGGCAAGGAATGCCATTACTTTATTTCTTAAATTTTGAAATGGTCTAGCCACATAATTTGAAGATTGTTTATGACTAGTCAAGGTCAAAACCTGATTTAATGGTAGAAATGAGCTTATCCTTTTGACTTATTGTTAAAATTAAAAACTGTATATATTCTAAAATTGAGTTAAGTTATTGTACAAGAACATTTTGGTTGTTCACAAAGTTTGATGTAATGTTCATCTCTATCATGTCCCGGATGGGCCTCTGAAAAATCCTATAAGGAAGTAATTGTAAGAAAATGTACCTAGTATGTTCTTAACCTTAAAAAGAAAGAAACTTTGTGTTATGGTATGTGGATGAATAGGTAGTCCAATAAGTCTAGGTGATTAGTCTTCCCAGGTCGAGCAGGGTGGTGAGCCACTTAGCTAACCAAAGATGTTGTACTTAGTAGGAGGGTATCCTTAGTAGTGCGATAGAGTTGGTTAAGTGGAGGTACACACCAGAGCTCAGATGGAAATTGAGGGGGAATCCCTCTTTTTAGTGGCATGCCGAGTCTTGGGGACAGTTAAACTGGAAATAAATTATGATCTTTTCTCTTGTAATTACTTAATAGCTTATTTTAATGAAGCGTTAGATAAGTAAAATTGGTACTTGATGAAAAACTTTTAGCTAGAAAGGTGATGGTTGATGTTAACCTTTGGTGAAATTCTCTTGGTAAACCTGTGTTAGAAGTAATGGATTGCTATACTTAGGAAGAGTATCCACCCTTATGGTGTTTGTTATAACAACTTCCATAATTCTGTTATCAAGACAATTCCATTTGAAACATTGGATAGAGAAGATGTCGAATTCCTGTAAGTTGGGTAAGCTAGAAGACATGATTAGCATTAGTCTAGGAATGTTGTCAACAATGGTTAAACAAATCAAACCGATCAAGAAAGATTGGTGGAAGCTATTAACAAATAGAAAAGATAAGTAAATTCCAAATGTACTCTAACACAAAATTCTTGGCTAAGAGAAGAAAAGTTTCATAAAGTAAGGAATGTGTTTTCCAAATCAACTCCTAGATAAAAAGGACTCTTCAAAATTCTTGTAGAAGGAGGTTACATGTGAATCTAAATTTGAGTTTATAAATAAATAATCATCGGGGACGATGATTCTTAAGGGGAGAAGTATGTTACATACCTTTTATCATGAACATATTTATGCCAATGAAATTATGGTCATTATGTTAGTTGCTAGTAATTGCTTTTCATGAGAATGTGAAATTGTGGAAAGAATAATTATTTTTATATCGTAATTTCAAATGTTAATATTTTCCTATATATGTGAGTGGTTTTCCTATTCTTGTGAAAATGAATGTGTTCAAGAGATTATATTCATATATATATATATATATATAAATATATATAAACATTGAGAACGATCTAACCATAATTCTTATTAGTGGATGGAGGATTGTCGACGCAATGAGAGAAAGGGAAATATCATCAGGGAGAGGACATGGCTAACAATGGATCAATTTTATCATCAAACCTTGAGTTAGTGCAAGACGGTTGTGTCAAAATCATGACCTTGGCCATAAATAATTTAATATAATAATTATTGCTAAATAAGTTAATTCAAATTATTAATTAATAATCTCCATTTAGAGTTGAGTGAATCAAGTCTTAATTATATTTTAGGAAATTGCAAAGGTTATAAAATATTAAATTAACATTAGAAGATATTAAACCAATGTCATCAAACTAAATATGAAAGGATATTGAAAATGAATTAATTAAATGTTGTGAGTCGTCGACGATAGTCTTTCCGTCATCCTTCGTTTGAGCCTTTGGGAGAAACGATCATGTTGGAATCCAAGACATCTCAGAGGTTCTTGAAATCTTGGGGCGAAGGTTTCTTAGAGGTATTTGCATTTAATTTGGAGGATTTTCTTTTCATTCGCTTCTTTTTCTACTTCTCACCGCTACTACTCTGCTCTGGCTCGTCTTCTCCGAAAACACCACCGATTTTTGCGGTGAATCTGAGTCGATATTTCCAGAGACAATTATCATTTGGTCTTAGCTCCTTATTTTCTACTCTCATACCTTGTTGAGCCTCTCATTTTCCAATCTGATGGTATCAACAATCACTTGTCAAGTCTTTCATCTTCATTCTTGAATTCCACCGTTGCCTTAACTCACGTTTTTCCATTCTATTGTACTGTCCTTCTTCTTGCTAGATAACCTCATATGATACCACATTTGTTGTGTCTGGTAATAATTCATGGCTTCAATATTTCGGAAGATGGTTGCTAGTTCCTGAATTCATCGATGCCATCTCTCTTGTCTGGAAGTTTCGGTGGATTTGTAGCTAAACCTGTTCTTGAAAGGAAAGGGGTTTGGAACTATTCAAGTATTGGAATCTTCTTTTTTAGGCAAGTAATGCATATAATTCTTCAATATTTTGCAATGATGATTCCATCCTTGTTGAACATCTTTTGTAGAGAAAAATAAAATCAATAATATTTCTCATCTTTCTGTAAGATAAATGGAAACAAATCTTTTAATATCATCAGGGGTTGGATTGAAAAATGATCTTTCTAAAAAGAGAACCTGAATCTTATTCTATTCTTGCAATCAAATATATCTTTGTCTTTGTTATGCTTCTGAATCAGGAATTCTTTTGAACTACTAAAAATTACTTGAAAGACATGCTTTGCCTGATTAAGCCAAATATTATTCTTATCTTCTCTCTAATCTTGAAGCTGGTCAAGTGCTTGTAATTTCTCACTCGAGTCTTTTAAGGGGTATATATATGTGGGTCTTGAAAATCCTCAATTCCGTATGAATCTCTTTCTTTATGTTTAAAATTTATGTTAAAGGAATAACCCTGAACTAAAAGGTAATGATAATCAAACCTTTCATTGAGAATTAGACCAAGAACTACAATTAGCTTGAGCAGAGAATAGTTAAAGTGTTTCTCTCTTGATGCAAGTAAGGTTATGCTTATGTTTTCCTAAATAGTAAACTTGGTCTGAGCCTTGTAAAACGTTTCTCATATTTGAAATTCTGGAATAACTATATCCGATTGGAAATTCATGTCGCAAGATGAATCTTTGAAAATATAAATTATAAAAGAAATAAAAATATTAAATGCCGAGCAAGGGTGAGAGTGTTGATGACACCAGAGTGCCAGTAATGATAAAAATCCTTGGCCAAGGTATGATGCCAGTTAGGCATTGGTCAACTATTATGAACTAGATATACTTCTTGTCAAAATGATCCTTCTGGTTAGGAGGTACCTACAGAGGAGGGATTGACTAGGGGTATAGGTTCATGACACCAGGCTTAGAATGGCATGATGATAATTTGATCCTTGTTGATTACCCTCATGAAGGGTCGGGTTCTTCAGTTGGAAGAACTCAGGAGACCAGTAGGTCTTGGTTGGGCGGAAAATCCCTTGATGATATTTCTCTTTCTCTCAAAGATAAAGTTGTTCAAGCAAGTCAACACAATGATGATCTCATTTTGTATTATTTTCTCTCAAAATTCCAGGTACATGCCTTGGCTTATTTAAGTTTAATATCAATGCTGAAATAAATGATATTTCCTTTTAGTTAATTGTTTATATGAACAAATATGTAGTTGAATATTTGACATTTGTTTGTTCTTTCCATTGAAAAGGGAAAATCTGAAAGATAGTTAATGTTCTACGTGTTTTCAGTTACTTGAAAATAGTAAGTCATTTCCTTTCAGTTGAAAAAAAAATTTAAGAGTTAGTTGTGAAATTGAATATGTTGTTATTATTTAAAAATTGATTTTCTTTTCGTTCTAATTGCTTTGGAAACCCTATAATCAAACAAGTTAGGTATTTTTGGTAGAAAACTGGTAGTTGAACCTTTCCATAAATTGTAGATCACATAGAGTGTTACACACATGATGTTTGATCAAGACACATGGTAACATAATAATGCATATTTTATCTCAAGCCTGCCTATATAAGGAAGGGTATTGTACATTTTTAATCATATTCTAGATCAATATCAATCTCAATTTGCATGCCTAAGTTGCAACACTTTTTGTGTGGGTGAATTTCTTTTTGGAAAAGGTCCTCTTGAAGACTGCAGCTTCATAGGGACATTGTGCATCCATTATTTTCAACAATAATGTAGTACAATAATACTAACAAGATCCTATATGCTAAAGTAGAGACAAGTGTGTACATTCTTGAAATAGAATAAGAGGAGATCCTAATGATCAATGTCAAATGAGTATTCTATAGAAATGCCACATTAGGGTATTATTGAGGTATTTACAAGAAAAAAAAGTTAGTAGAAGTAGATGAAGAATAATTCTCCAGTGATGATAATGAATTGATTGTGAATTTCTAAGAGTTCATGTAAAAATTTATTGGATACAAAATAGTGTTAGAAAAATAGCGGCTCTTGAGGACTTGTCTAATTGGTGTAAAATTCACAATGATGCACATTCTAAATTAATTGATTCCTTGTGTATCACTATAATTAATAAGGTGAAGGGTATACACATATCCTCTAAATTGTAGTATCACACTTCAACCCTATTAATAGAATCACTACATGAAAATACTCAAGAAGGAGAAGATGAGTTGAAATCTGTTAACATTCTCAAAGCAAGAAAAGAAAGTTCAGCTATAGCTTATAAAATTTGATGGTTTTGAATCCAAACATCTGAACAAGGAGCTAGAGTTAGGGTAGAGTCAATAGATCCTCAAGGTAAATCCTTCTTATTATCTCATATATTTTAGTTACATTATACCAATAATGTAGCCAAATATGAGGAACTCATCCATGGACTATTCCTTCTCATAAAATAAAATTAAAAATGTTGATTCTTTAAAGATTCTAAGTTAATAATAAAGTAGATCAAGAAAAATATGCTTTCCATGATAAAATATTATCATACTATCATAATAGAGTATGAGATTTAATTGAAGGATTTGACACCTTGAATATCTAGTTGATCTTTAAGAGTAAAAATCATATGGTTGATTCCTCCCCCTTTAGTAGCTAGTACATTAGAGCCCTTGAATTTGTCAAGATAAAATGTTGTAGTTGAGTTGACATCCATTCCTTTAGTACCAAACAATGTGACTCATTTACAAGTATTAAATTGTGAATAACACATCATAGAGTTAATTAAAAATTAATGTATTTTTGAAGCGCATATCATTGATGAAAATGAAATCGAGGAGGTAGAAGTTGATGAAGAAGGAATTGTGAACTTGAAGACCAAAAAAATATGTCAAGTGGGAGAATGTTAGGATAGAGGTGTCATCCACATTGTAAATCCTATGTCATGCTTTCAACATATTTGGAAAATGTCTCTAAGCACTTAGGGTGTATTGGGAAAATATTTTGTAATATTAATTCTCACCATTGTTTGTAATATACTCATAAGGGGTGATGGGCCCACTAGCAGTGGTAAAGGTGACATGTGGACATAAATATTTAATATTATTTTTCCCACAAATGGATGCCTAGAATGGGATAATAAAAGATAATGAAAGGATAAATGAGTGACTATTGGGATTCTCCAAGTGGGACCTTGGAAAGAGACAATAGGTGTCACTCGATTTTCCATCATTTATTGCATTTAATGTAATGTTTATCTTCCAAGTTTGGGTGCCCAAGTTGGAGGGAAAGTATTGGAGCCAAAAAATAGGCGTCCTTTCATATTTTGTGGAGGATTTCCAAGGGTTGATTAATTTTGATTGAAGATTAATCTTTGGAAGCCTTATTTTGGGCTTAAGACCTCTTCACACATCTATAAAATCAGCTCTTTGGATGTAGAAAGTATGAGAAACAACTGAATATAGTGTTACTTTGTAGGAACAAGGAAAAGTTGAGGTATAAGGATGTTGTTCACAAGTGCACATGTGTTTCCATGTTGGAGGCAAAAAGGAGAATGAAAGTGGTTGTATTGTAATCTCAATTATTTGATGATAATGCATACTTGGCCTCTCTTCTTGGTGGAGTTTTTTCGCACAAGGGTTTCTCCACATAAACTAGGTGTTATGTGATGCTCTTTGTGTTTCTGATTTGTATTTCATTGCTGCTATATTATTATGATGTTATTCTTCATATATTATTGTTATAAACTCACATAAGGTAGTGTTTATAAGCATGCTATGTTGGATATTTTTTGGCCTCATAAAGAAGATGAATCTAATCATGGTAGTTTCATATTAAGGGAACATAATTTTCAAAATTGCATATAAGTTTTAGATTTTCATGTTGTTGTATTTCAAGCCTTGAATCTCATCCATTGAATTTATTTTTGGATAGATATTGAACTTCTCAACAATTAGTATTGAACCTATTTATTTCTCATTAAGAGAGAGACGAAGGTAGGGAGTGGTGGAGGGAGAGGTAGGTAGAGAGAGGGAGAGGGGAGATAGAGAGAAGTAGAGAGGGAATGAGAGATGGAGGGAGAGGTAAGGAGTGAGAGACAGGTGAGATAGAGAGAGAGAGGAAGGGAGGGAGGTAGGGAATAAGAGTTAGGGAGAGAGAGGTGAGATAGAATTAGAGAGGGAAGGATAGTGAGAGAGAGAGGACAAACAGGTATATCTTGAGCTCAAGGGAGAGAGAGAGAGAACAAGATGATGAGAGCCTATTGATTATTGTAGTTTGATCTATTGATTACTAAAATTTGACTAAGTCTAGAAATTTATAAGATCTTCCAAAAACTAGAATTTGCATTATAACTCCTAGAGATCCAAAACTGCTCTCAAACATCCTCAAACTATATACATGAAATATAACTTAAAATATAAGAAAGTAAATTTCCATATATAAATGTATATAGTTTCACCGAAAGAGAAAGAGAAAGAGAAAGAGAAAGAGAAAAATAAATAAAAATTTTCAAAGAAAAACATAATGCGAGCACATTATAATGCACTCACATTATGTTTTTCTTTGGAAATATCCAAGCCTTTGGTTTGGATTTTCCTTGGGCTCCTAACCCAAAGGTTTGGAGTGAATTTTCAATGTCCAAAGACATGTTTTTATAAATAGTAAAAATTGACATAATCTCAAGCATGCTCCCCATCAAGTTTGCACATGTTTCAATGTCAATTAAAATAATATGATGACAATGTGAACATCTCTCTTAGCTATCTAACCATCTATTTTTTTTCACATTTTGAGTATGTTAAGGTTTTTATCTTTAATTTATTTTGTTAGTGTATCCATTTTTTGTCAAAAACCAATGTGTGGTATTTTTGTTGAGAAAATATGTCTCAAACTTGCTGGCATAGAAGTTCGGGTTTAAGCTTCATTAGGATGACAGTTGAGTTTCGATGGGATGAAATGCCTAGTCTCCTTGATGACCCGATAAGCTGTCCGGGCTTTGAGTTTCCAATTCGTCAAGCTGACAAGTTAAGTTCGGTGGGACACAGTGTCAACTCTCCTCGATATCCCGATCGCTAAGTATATTTGGAGTCTACATCGGCTTAAGCTTGTTCAGCGATATAGGTTGGTGTTAGAGGGATCTTGAATCTCATCTCTCTAATATCCCAATGGATTGTCAGGGTCTTGTCATCGGTGGGAGTGATGGGTTTCGTCGGGATGGTGATAAGGGTCCCTTTGATATGTTGATAAGAAAATTGAATGTCATGAAGGATAGCGCCAATTGTATAATAGTGACATGGATAACACATAGGCAGTGGGGACCATGATCATGGCTTCAATATTTGTCAGTGAGACATCCTTCTATTGATGGGAGGTGTTACACGGTGACTTCGACACCCCGATGGAGGGTGTTGTCAACGGTTGTGAAGAAATTTTCAGAATGATAGTGAGAGTTCAGAGAGACATGTTCTCTTGTCTCTTTGACATTTTGTTAACTATTTTGAATGTCGTTTATGAATGCTTAATTCATTATGGGAGTTGAAACATTGGCTTCCTAGAAATGTTTGGGAATTGAATGAACGTCATAGTCTACATTGTAATGTTGTTCAAAGAATTATAACAATGTGAGGATGATTTGGAAAAAAATGAAGTGTTGTTCAGAGTGAATGTAGTGCAACCAAATTGGTTTTGTGAATTAATACTTGGAAGAGAATTTCTCTATATCTTGTATGTAATATTCCTTTTACTGTAATAAAAGAATAACTCTACTTTGGTGTGTGAGTTTTTTCTCAAGAGGGTTTTCCCACGTAAAATTTGGTGTTCATTTTGTATTGACGTTTTATTATCTATTCTGTTATTCATATGTGCATCTTAAATGAACTGTAATTGTAAAGTTTTAAATGGTTTAATTGATTCTCTCTCATGAAGATTTACATTAGGAAGGTGTATTCCACACTCTTCTTTCCTTTTAGTTGGTATTAGAGCTTGGTTAACTTTGTTTTCCTTGTGGGTAAGATGGGTTTTTTGTGCTAATCTTGTTCAGTGAGAGTTTTGCAGAGAAATTTGGTTGTAAACTTATTGCAGATTTAAGATGGTGAGCACATTTGAAAGAATAGAAATTAAGAAGTTCAACGGTGGTAATTTTGAGTTGTGGAAACTTAAAAATGGAAGATTTTCTCGTGGACCGAGAGTTATGGGATGTAGTATCCTCTAACAAACCATAAACAACTTCACATAATGACTAGGATGCAAAGGACCAAAAGGCCAAGGATCTGATCAGACTGTGCTTGGTCGACTCAGTTCTCTTGAATTCCCATGAAGAGAAAACAACAAAACTCTTGTGGAAGAATATTGGTGACATTTATCAAGGAAAATCTCTGGTGAATAAGTTATTCCTGAGAAAGAGATTGTACTCTTTGAAGATGGAGGAGGGAGCATCTATTGTAGATCATTTGAATTCATTGAATATGATCATTGCTCACTTGGCATCTGTGGGTGTGAAGATAGATGATGAGGATTGTTGCATGCTCCTATTGTGTTTGTTGCCTGACACATGGGATCACCTAGTAATGGCTATTGGGATTACAACAATCACTTTCAAGATGGAAGATGTGGTTACTTCGTTGCTGTCAAAAGAAATGCGAAGGAAATCTTATGAGATGGCCAAGGAGGCCCTTGCTGTTCAAGGTAGATCAAATGAGAAAGACAAGAAGAAAGATAAGAAGTCAAAATCCATGTCAAAGGGGAGACCAAAGTCTCCTGGTAAAAATTCCAAGGTGAAATGGTAGAACTGTGGGCAGACTGGACATATCCAAAAAGATTGCAAAGAGGAGAAGAAGAAGAAGAAAAAGAAGAACAGTTCTTCGGATAATGAATCTTCTTAGAGCGATGCAGATGCCTTCATTGTAGCCTTGGCGAATCGAGCATCAAAAGATGTTTGGCTAATCGACTCAAGTGTGTCCTTTCACATGACCTCTCATAGAGATTGGTTCTCAAAGTATGAAAAGTATGTTGGTGGAAGGGTGTATCTAGGAGATGATTCTCACCTGGAAATTGTGGGCCTTAGAAGAGTTAGAATCTAGTTTCCCGATGGAAGAATAAAGGAAACCAATGATGTGATGTATATACTAGGTTTGGCTCAAAATTTTCTTTTAGTAAGTAAACTTAATGATGTTGGCGTGCAAGTCTCTTTCTCGAATGGTGTTTGTAAAATTAATAGAGGCTCTACGGTGCTGGCTAAGGGTGCATGAATTGGCACTATGTATAAGTTGGAGGAATATGTAGTAAAATGTAATAGTGCTTCTACAAAGTCTAGTAAATCTGATCATGTAGAGAAAGGAGGTGTTGTTCCTGAGGGCGCAAACTCTTTGGAGATGAAGCTCCCAAGAGAGAAAAAATTGTTGTGGCATCAAAGGCTTCACCACATTGGTGAAAAAGGCTTAGAATCCTTGAAAAATAAAATCTTTGTTGAAGGGCTTGATGAATGTAACCTTGAATTCGATTTTTGTGAACATTGTATATATGGAAAACAACACCATGTTTCATTTTTTTCTAGTCCTCATAAATATTCTAGAATTTTGGATTATATTCATGCTAATGTGTTTGGTCCAGTTAATGCTCCTTCATTATGAACATCTGTGTACTTTGTTTCATTCATAGATGATTATTTGAGGACATTTATTTATTTTCTCAGAAGTAAAACTGAAGTTTTCAGTCGGTTTAAGGAATTTAAAACCTTGGTAGAAAATCAAACTGGTAGAAAAACAAAATGTTTGAGGATGGATAATGGTGGTGAATTATGTTCAACATATTTTGGTAAGTTTTGCAAGGACCACAGAATTAAAAGGCATAAAACCACTCGTTACACTGCACAACAAAATGGAGTTGCAGAAAGAATGAATAGAACACTGATGGAAAGGGTGAGAAGTATGTTGAGTAGTGTTGGTCTGAAACAAAAGTTTTGGGTTGTGGATATAGCTACACCATGTTACCTAATTAATAGATCTCCCACTTCAGTGCTCATGGACAAGAAACCTATGGAAGTGTGGTCTGGTAAGAAGCCCTCATTGAGAAACATTAGAGTCTTTGGTTGTGAGGCGTATGCTTATGTTCCTAGTGAAAAGATATCAAAATTGGAGAACAAGGTAGTTAAATGTATCTTCATCGATTATGACATCGGTGTGAAAGGGTATAAGCTTTAGAACCCAGTTACAAAGAAGGTTTTGTATAGAAAAAGTGTGATCTTTCACGAGATGAAACCTTCTATAGTTGATCTTTAGCCAAAGGTGAAAGAAGCAGAAAAGAAGGAGGTAGTTGAAATCCCTCTTACTCTAGATAAGGATGAACTATGTTCTCCTTGTGGACCTGTTAATGAGGAGAGATCAAGTAGCTCTAAAAATTTTGATCAAGAAGACGAACCTCAACCTTAGCCTATGAGGAGGTCTACTCATGCTAAGCGGAAACCTAAAAGGTTTGGTTATTCTATGTTGGATTCTAGTTGTTCCTATGCTTTGATTGCTAACACCAATGAGCCTAGGACTATTAGAGAGGTGATGGGTATGTCTGATTCAAATTTCACGTTGGAAGCCATGAATGAAGAAATGGTGTTATTGAAGAAGAATGAAACTTGGGATCTAGTACATTTGCCTGAAGAAGGAAAGCCTGTTGGTTGTAAATGGGTGTTCAAGAAGAAAATCAGTTTGTATGGTAGTGTTGAGAAGCATAAAGCAAGGTTGGTCGCAAAAGGATATTCCCAGGTGGAGGGAATTGACTATGGAGAAATATTTTCGCTTGTAGTTAAGCTGACATCTATCAGATTTTTGTTGTCACTTGCAGGTGTGTATGATTTAGGAATCGAGCAGATGGATGTGAATACAACGTTTCTTCATGGTGATTTGAACGAAGAAATTTACATGTCCTAGCCAAAGCACTTCATTGAAAAAGGTAAGGAAAAGCTAGTTTGCAAGTTAAACAGATCTTTGTATGGTTTGAAGCAGTCACCTAGAATGTGGTACTAGAAGTTTGACACCTATGTGTTGTCTTTGGGATTTGTGAGATCAAAGTCTGATCATTGTGTGTATTTTAAATTTAAAAATGGTCGTGTTCTTATTATTGCCTTGTATGTGGATGACATGTTGCCCATTGGGAATGGTAAGGGTATGGTTTCTAAATTAAAATATCAATTGTCAGCATAGTTTGAAATGAAAGATCTAGGTTCAGCTAGGTGTATTCTAGGGATGGAAATCAAAAGGGATAGGGGAAATAGAAAAAATTAGCTCATCCACAACAAGTATATAAATGTTTTCCTAGAGAGATTTAATATGATGGATTGCAAGCACTTAGTTGTTCCAGTGTTGCAAGGAATGAAACTTTCTGTTGAAGATTGCCCAAAATCTCCTAATGAGATGGAGGACATGACCAGGGTGCCTTATGCAAATGCAATTGGTAGTTTAATGTACACAATGGCTTGTACCACAATAGACATTGCCCAAGCAGTGGGAGTACTTAGTCAGTTTATGGCTAATCTAGGAAGGCCGCATTGGGATGTTGTGAAGAGAGTTTTCAAATATTTGAAGGGTACTTTTGAGTACACCTTATGTTATCATGGTCACTCTATTGGACCTTAGAGTTCAGTTAGCATTTGTGGATATGTGGATTTTGATTGGGTAGGGGACATTGACAGTGTAAGATCCACCAGTGGATATGTATTCACATTGTTTGGTGGTACAGTTAGCTGGATGAGCAAGCGATAGGCTATAGTCGATTTATCCACTACCGAGGTTGAGTACATGGAAAAAAATCATGCCTGCAAGGAATCCATTTGGCTTAGAAGATTGTGTTTTTATGTTGGTTTTGATGCATGGAAGATTGTTATTTGCTGTGACAGTTAGAGTGCTATTTGTTTGGTGAAAAATTGAACTTTCCATGTCAAGATGAAACATATTGACGTATAGTACCACTTTGTTCGTGATATGGTGGAGGATGGAAATGTTAGTCTAGAAAAGGTTGATACTTTGGCGAATGTTATTGATGCATTAAAAAATCCTATGAGCACAAATAAGTTCAAATGGTGTGCTAGTTCGATGGGCCTTGAGGCCCTGAATATTCAGTGACTTCAAGCATTAGAAGGATCCAGTAATTTCTTCGTCAAGTGGGAGAATGTTGAGAAAATATCTCTCAAACTTACTGGCATAGAAGTTTGGGTTTAAGCTTCATCAAGCTGATAGTTGAGTTTTGATGGGACGAAATGTCCAGTCTCCTTGACAACCCGATAAGCTGTTCGGACTTTGAGTTTCTAGTTCGTTGGGCTGACAGGGTAAGTTCAACAGGACAAAGTGTCAACTCTCCTTGATATCCCGATTGCTAAGTATGTTTGGAGTCTACATCAGCTTAAGCTTTATTGGTGAGATAGGTTGGTGTAAGAGGGAACTTAAATCTTGTCTCTCTGATATCCTGATGGACTATTAGGGTCTCGTCGTAAGTGGGAGTGATGGGTTTTGTTGGGATAGTGATAAGGGTCCCTTCGATATGTCGATAAGAAAATGAATGTCATGAAGGATAGCGTCAGTTGTACAATGGTGACATGGATAAAATGTAGGTGGTGGGGACCATGATCATGGCTACAAGCTTCATCGATGAGACATACTTCTATCAGTGGGAGGTGTTACATAGTCAATTCAACATCTCAATGGAGGGTGTTGGCAACAACTATGAAGAACTTGTCGGAATGGTAGTGAGAGTTCGAAGAGATATGGTCTCTTGTCTCTTTGACATTCCGTTAACTATTTTGACTGTCATTTATGATTGTTTAGTTCATTATGGGAGTTGAAACATCAGCTTCCTAGTAACGTTTGGGAATTGAACGAACTCCATAGTCTACATTGTAATGTTGTTTGAAGAATTATTACAATGTGAGGATGATCTGGAAAAAATTGAAGCGAATGTAGTGCTATCGAATTGGCTTTGTGAATTAACACCTAGAAGAGCATTGCTTTGTATCTTGTATGTAACATTCCTTTTACTGTAATACAAGAATAACTCTGCTTTGGTGTGTGGGTTTTTCCCAAGAGGGTTTTTCCCACATAAAATTTGGTGTTCATTTTGTATTGATGTTTTATTGTCTATTCTGTTATTCATGTGTGCATCTTAAATGAACTGTAATTGTAATGTTTTAAATGGTTTAATTGCTTCTCTCCTAAATATTTGCATTAGGAAGGTGTATTCCACACTTTTCTTTCCTTTTGATTTTTTGCTTCATTTTTTAATCGTTTATCAAATTTTCAAATAAATTACATTTTTAGAAACTAGACTCCATTCTACACATTCGAAAAAATTGATTTTCGATCATTTTGGAAAAAAATTAGGTGGAGCACGCTCAATTTTCTATTTTTTAGGATGTGTCCACTTTGAAAATTAGTTAAACATATATATATTCACTATAAAATTAGCAGAAAAATTAAGCATAAACTGCATGGTGTTAACTAATTTCTCATTGAAGTGATTTTTGAAATAATAACAAAAGTTAACATTTTAGGGGGGCCACACCAAAGCTATGTTATATTTTTTTATTAAAATAGGACCAATTTGTGTGGCCCCCCATTTTGAACTCCTTAATCTCTACCACTTTAAAAAAATATTAGTATTTTAGAAAGTAGATTCAGAGCATTACAACTCATGTTTCCATCATATCTTAAAATTTTGAGTGCAACTATCTTCAAATTTTCATCCAAGGTCAATCTTTCTTGATTTTAGAAGAAAAGTGGCCACTTAAGACCCCTTTTTGGTCCCCCATCTTTTTGTACTTACCCTTTTTAGCATTGTAAATTGTCACCCATGAGAATTTCACACTATGTTTTTCTCCCCCTAAATTAATGAGCCTAATTGGGTCCCCAATTTCCTAAAATTATGCATTCCATAGCCTATTTGTACCACTTTTTGAGAGATTGCAAGCATTGAACAAATGAAAGCAAATAATATTTTGTCCTTGTTACTAACTTTTGGTGATAGGTACACAGTCCTCTACACTTCCCAGATCTTCTTGCAAGTTTATGTTTATGTCTGTGCATCATTGTGATCTTGCATTTTTCATATTAGGGCATATAGTCTAATTAGGTTAATCATAGAAAATAATTTCCAATCCATTTTTAAGGCCCCAAGAATGTAGATCCAACTTTGATTTGCTCAACTTTATGGTTGAAAGTCAATCTATTCACCTTGTTGATTTGCATTCTAATATACTTTTGAAAAAGGAAGATAATTGACCTTAGGGCTTGGCATGAAACTTAAGGAGATCCTTTTTCACATAATTACATTTTGGTGAACTTGATCTATTAACATCATAAAATTTATGAAATTAAAGTTCTTTCAATCCCTACATTTATGTTTTGTTTTGCATTATCTTGCATTTCTCATTTAGGGTTTCATATTTGCATCACAAAAAGTCATAAAACTTAAAAATTTGCATATCATTGGGCATCATAGATTGCATTAGGATTCATTTCTGTCATAGATCAAATTTGCATTGAAAATTTCATTTATAATTGTCATTTACATTGTCACACATTTTCCTTTGCATCACATAGTCTTAATTTGGGTAAATTCTAGAAAAATGCTCAGTTGCGAACCTGTTTGCATAAAGAAGCAAAACCTTTATAAATCATAGTAAACATTCAACTTTGAATATTTAGAACCTCTATCAAGGACTTAGATGCCCTAGGGTGCCCTTGTCCTTGTACAGTTGCATTATCCAACTTTTTCACACTTTTGTGTCTTTGTGTCTTCATTTTGTGTTTGCTTGTAAAAGTTTGTTTTGACATCCTTAATTGCATTCAATTAAGAATCCTTCATTTAGTTCAAAAAGCGATAAAAACAATTTTTTTTTTAACATTGTTTAGTTTCAGAATTTTATCAAATTCTCAAATTTAGGCATCTTAAAATTAGTCAATTGGTGCATTTCAAATTAGAAATTTGCATTCAAAATTGTCATTTCTAGTTCATATACTATTACATACTTGCATTGGCATAAAGGAAGCAAATTCTAGAAATTTATTTACTATTACAACTGTTTGCAAGAAAAATTAGAATCCTTAAACTATGTAATACACATTCAAACTTTGAAATTCTAGAAACCCTATCTAGGACTTAAACACCCCTGGGTGCCTCTGTCCTATTATCTATTTATAACTCAACCTCATGTGATAGAATAATCTTAGTAGCCTCTGTCTGTATCTATTGTTTGATTCCCAATCATTTGTTGAATAATAGTATGAAATATGTTACAAAGTCCCATATCATCATGGCTTGGTGTTTTGATAAAGTTTGGATGAACTTGATGTCCTTTGTTGATGTTTCAAGTTGTGTGTTTGACAATGAACCTAATTTTGATAATGACATTCATGTTATGGCATGTCCTATTACAATTCTTTTTGATGTCCTAGGTCAAGACGAAGATAGCATGCATGAGTTCATACAAAATTCCTTATGTAACCTTGAGAATAAAACAACCTTTTATCCCTTAATGCAATGGCCTACTACCCCATACCAACAACATCCTACCATGCCACCACTTGAAACATTCACTTTGTTACATCTAAAAATTGAATAAAAAGGCATTCCTCAACCAACATGCATGGAAGAAGCTATTGATAATAGCCATAAGGAATACATACCACCTAATACTCCTTCATCTTATGAGAATAAAGTTACAAACACACCCACTAACTTGGAATAGAGTTCTGGTCAATATTTTATAATCTTAAGTAAACAAGGATGTGACACAAAGAATGAACATGAGATCGATCCCTTCTTGGAATAGACACCATCAAAAGATACCAAAGGAATTGGTTACCAAGATCCTCCACCTCTACAACAAGCAATTATTCAACCAACCAAGAAACAAAAAGTCCATGGTTCTCTTAAGAAGTTACCTTTGCTATATCCTATAACCAAAACTAAAAGGGCCTTAGATTCACTTCTCAAACTAGGACAAATTACATTGCCACCAATCCATGAACAAGAAGATAAGAAATTAAATTTTACAAACATGTCTTATTGTGCATATCATAGAACACTTGGACATCTTACCAATGAATGTCATGCTTTAAAGAAGAAATCAAGAGAATTTGATCCTTATGGGGATCAAATTGAACGTATAATACATTAACATCCATTTTTCTTTGCTCCTTGCCATATGGTAGTTGTAGTATCATAACATACTCACTACCATCCATGAGGGTATAAAATAGGCTTTATGCAATCATCTTTTCTTTTGCAAGGAGTAGATTATCATAATCCATTTGGCTCACCTTTGTCCCTACACTTGGGGGGCAAGGGGTTAGGTAGCCTTGAATTAGGTGCATTCTTTCCAATAGTGGATCCTTTTGTTTCTCCTTAAAATGTTCTAGTGTAGTAAGTACACTAATTTTTTAAGGGGGAGGGCATATAGTCCCCGCCTCATTGTTTGCATAAGAATAGTCCCTTCTTAGTGATGATAGCATACATCTCCTAGAAGTGTGACCATGTTGATCAGAGTATGTCCTTCTTGATCTATGTTAGTATCTCATTTGTGGTGATATTGTGCTTGATATCCCTCAAGAGTGTGACCTTTCTAGACATATGATGTTCCCCTTTGGTGGTAATGCTATGGTTAGTATTCCCTAAGGTGTCAAATTATTTTTCCATGACTTGTCCTCTCTTGGTGGTGATGTCATGTATGATGAGTCCATGGTTCTCTTAAGAAGTTACCTTTGCTATATCCTATAACCAAAACTAAAAAGGCCTTAGACACACTTCTCAAACTAGGAAAAATTACATTGCCACCAATCCGTGAACATGAAGATAAGAAAGGAAAAATTACAAACATGTCTTATTGTGCATATCATAGAACACTTGGACATCTTATTGATGAATGTTGTGCTTTACAGAATAAATTAAGATAATTTGATCCTTATGGGGATCAAATTGAATGTATAATGTGTTAACATTCATTTTTATTTGCTCCTTGCTATGTGGTGAAGGGAAAAGAATGCGGATCTACTGACCCAACAGTGTGGAATACATTCCCTTGACACCTTTACAACAGGGGAGAGAAGCAAAAATGAAAAACTAACAGTTTCTACAACTTATAGAGATGCATACAACCATGGCAATGAGAAACCAGAAAGATAAACAAAACAAAGATGACACAATATTTACGTGGGAAAACCCTTTCAGGTAAAAAACCCACCACACAAAGTCAAAGCTATTGTATTACAGTAATGAATCGATTACATACAATATCCAGACTTCTTTGTTTAGCTCACAATCACCCAGAGAGTTTCAGATTCACTGTTACAATGTTTTTACAACATACAGTTCAAAACCCTCAAGAACTCACGTCCTTCTGTTCTTCAACCCGCAACTTCAAACTTGCTCTGCAACTTACGACTCAACTCTTGACTTGTCTAACTTATGAGAAATAACACATCTCTCATCCACATGTAACCGACTCAGAAGAGTAATGAAGTCCGTCCTCAAATCACGCAACTGGTCGGATCTGACAGATTTCCTGCAACGAGCCGACTTTGCATTCAAAGCCATTACTCAAAACAGTTGAGCTCGCCACCCTTCGTTGACAAATGCAACTGCCATAATAACTATCTTGGTATCCGTCCAATCACTATTCAACCAGGTGCCACGCATCCAAGACCCATCAGCAATCATAGCTGATAGAGCAACCAAACTAGTCAAACAGACATCGAGCGCGACCAAGACTTCAAGTTATTTCTAACAGTGCCGGAGCCGGAGTCGGAACAGGAGTCGAAACAGGACTCCACCGAAAATACACATTGCCAGAGTCGGAGACAGAACTGGAGTCGAAACATGACTCCACCGAAATTACAGGTTCAGGAACCAATTCGGTTCCGGTTCCGCCTCCGCCAACTACAAGAAACAACAATCCAGAACCAGGACAAGGCGAAGGAAAACACCCCGAGGAGAATCCAAACATCCAGAAGAACCAGATCACAAAAGCAGGAGTCGGACCCGGAGTCAGAACAGAAACCGAAATAGGAACATGGCAAACGGATATTGCCAATTTCCAAAACTGGTTCCGCCTCCGCCAGAACCTACGAAGTGAGAAACAACAAATGGTAGGAAGCGGAGTCGGAGCAGGAACGAGAACCGAAACCCGGAACTTAGGCAAACAGAACAATGCCAAGTTCCATCCCGGTTCTGCCTCCGCCAGAGACCCGAAACTTAGGCAAACAGAATAGTGCCAAGTTCCATCCTAGTTCCGCCTCCACCAAAACTTTGCAAACAACACAAAATCACCAAGGCATGAAAATGAGGACTTCAAGCTGGAAGTTGAGACATAATTTCTCAACAATCTCCCACTTGGTGAACATTTCCAGCTTCCTCAAAACATCAAACCTTACTGTCTATCATAGGCCCCAAGGCCCATCGATTTTGTGCACCATCTGAACTTGTCTGTGCTAACTTGCTTTGTCAAGGCATCTACAACATTCTTCAAGGTGTCAACCTTATCCATACTGACCTTGCAATCTTCAACCATATCCCTCACAAAGTGATATTGCACATCTATGTGCTTGGTCCTGGCATGGAAGGTCAGATTCTTTGCCGAACAAATGACACTTTGACTGTCACAACAGATTGAAATCTGCTCAGCATTAAATCCAATGTCTGAACACAAACGCCTCAGCCACACTGCCTCCTTGCAAGCATGAGTTGCTGCCATGTACTCTGCCTCTGTCGTGGATAAAACAACTACAACTTGTCGCTTGCTCATCCAACTGATTGCTCCACCATTAAGCATGAAAGTGTATCCACTGGTGGATCTTCTGCTGTCAATGTCCCCTACCCAATCAGAGTCAACATATTCCTGAATGCAAAGATACCTTTGTGATGCAACCATATTGCCATGGTAACACAAAGCATAATCTGAAGTACCCTTCAAATACCTGAACACTCTCTTTACAACATCCCAATGTGATCTCCCTGGATTTGCCATGAAATAGCTTAGAACTCCCACTGCTTGGGCAATGTCTGGTCTTATGCAGACCATAGCATACATCAAACTGCCTACTGCACTTGCATAAGGCACATTGGTCATGTCCTCCATCTCAGTAGTAGACTTTGGACAGTCTTCAACAGATAGTTTCAATCCTTGCATGATTGGAACAACTAGCTGCTTGCAATCAGTCATGCTGAACCTCTCTAGAACGGTTTTCACATACTTACTCTGACTGAGCCAAAGCTTTCTGCTTGTTCTATCCCTGGTTATCTCCATCCCAAGAATGTACCTTGCTGCTCCAAGATCTTTCATTTCAAACTTAGCAGACAACTGAGTTTTAAGATCAAAAATCATTGCCTTGCTATTACCAATGAATAACATGTCATCCACATATAGAGTAATAACAAGCACACGATCATTCTCACATTTATAATAAATGCAATGATCAGATTTTGATCTAACAAACCCAATTGACAACACAAATGTGTCAAATTTCTGGTACCACATTCTAGGAGATTGCTTTAGACCATAGAGAGATTTATTTAACTTGCAAACCAGATTTTGTTTACCTCTTTCAACAAAATGCTCAGGCTGAGACATGTAGATTTCTTCTTCCAGCTCACCATGGAGAAATGTTGTCTTCACATCCATCTGCTCAATTTCATAGTCATACACAACTGCCAATGACAACAAAAATCTGATGGATGTCAGCTTTGCTACAGGGGAAAAGATCTCTCCATAATCAATTCCCTCAACTTGGGAAAAACCCTTTGCAACCAGTCATGCCTTATACTTCTCCACACTGCCATCAAGGCCTGTCTTCCTTTTGAATATCCACTTGAAGCCAACAGGATTTCGCCCTTTAGGCAGTGGTACCAGCTTCCAGGTATCATTCTTTTTCAAGTAATCCATCTCCTCATTCATGGCTTCTAGCCAAAACTTTGAATCAGCCATGCTGATTGCTTCTTTCATAGTCCTAGGCTCATCAGTGCTGGTAATTAAGGCATAAGCACAATTTGAATCTAACATAGAGAAACCATACCTTTCTGGTTGCCTTCTTTCTCGTGTAGATCTCCTTAGAGGCTGAGGTTGTTCTTCATCATCAGAACTTCCAGAGCTGCTTGGGCTCTCCTCAATCTCAGGTACACCATGCAACTCTTCCCTTTCTGGAGTTTGGGGAATTTCAACTGCATCCTTCTTCTTGTCACTCTGATTTGTCTCAAGCTGTTGATCACTTACTAGAGGTTTCAGCTCACGAAATATCACGCTTCTGTTATACAAAACCTTCTTAGTAACAGGGTTCCAAAGCTTGTATCCTTTCACACCAACCCCATAGCCGATGAGAATACATTTCAAAACCTTGTTATCCAACTTTGATCTCTTTTCATTTGGCACATGAACATATGCCTCATAGCCAAATACCCGAACATGCCTTAATGAGGGTTTCTTACATGACCATGCTTCCAAAGGTGTCTTATCAACAAGCGTTGAACAAAGAGATCTATTAATCAAATAACATGCTGTAGCAACAGCCTCAGCCCAGAACTTCTACTCCAGACCAGCACCACTCAGCATACTCCTTGCCTTTTCCATCAACCTCTCAACAACTCCATTTTGTTGTGGAGTGTAGGGGGTTGTCTTATTCCTTTTATTTCCATGATCAGTGCAGTACCTTTCAAAATCTGTAGAACAAAACTCACCTCCATTGTCCGTCCTTAAACACTTTATTTTCCTTCCAGTCTGATTTTCTACCAAAGATTTGAACTCTATAAACCGACTGAACACTTCTGATTTACTTTTAAGAAAGTATACAAATGCCCTTCTTGAACAATCATCAATAAAAGAAACATAATATCTAGACTTTGATAACGAAGGAACATTAACCAGACCAAACACATCAGAATGAACATAATCTAGTATACCAGAAGATTTGTGAGGACTAGAGGAGAAAAAAACACGGTGTTGCTTTCCATAGATACAATGTTCATAGAAATCGAACTCAAGGTTACAATCATCAAGCCCTTCTACAAGATTTTTGTTCTTCAAGGTTTTTAAACCTTTCTCACCTATGTGACCAAGTCTATGATGCCATAACATAGTCTTCTCTGCTGGGAGTTTTACCTCCAAAGCATTTACAGATAGTGAAGAGTCTTCATCTTTCTCTATAGGTGCAGAATTACATGACTTTACAGAGGCACTGTTACAAAGAACAGGTCATGCATCTAGCTTGTATAGAGTGCCAGTACGAACACCCTTAGCTAACACCATTGCACCTCTAGCCATTTTACATCCCTTACTAGAAAAAGAAACTTCTACACCAACATCATTTAACTTACTAACAGAAAGAATATATTGAGCCAAACCTAGGATGTGAAGAACACCACCAATTCCTTTGACTCTCCCGTCAGGAAATTGAATTCTGACCCTTCCTCTGCCAACAATCTCCAACGTTGAATCACTTGCCAAGTATACCTTTCCACCATCATACTTCTCATACTTTGAGAACCAATCTCTATTGGATGTCATGTGAAAAGAGGCACCTGAATCAACTAACCAAACATCATCTGATGCCTGTGTTGTCAAGGCTGTTGCAATGAAGGCATCTACATCACTTTGAGAAGATTCATTGTCAGAAGCATTCTTCTTCTTCTTCTCCTTGCAGTCCTTCCTGATATGACCAGGTTGCCCACAGTTCCAGTACTTTACCTTGAACTTTTTACCAGGAGACATTGATCTCCCTTTAGACTTGGATTTTGACTTGTCTTTCTTCTTGCCTTTCTCCTTTGTTCTATCTTGAACAGAAAGAGCATCTTTGGCCATCTCAGAATATTTCCTTCGCATTTCTTCAGACAAAAGCGAAGCAACCACATCATCAGTCTTGAAAGCAGTGGTTGTGCTTTCAATAGCCATCACAAGATGATCCTAGGTGTCAAGTAATGAACACAACAGGAGCATGCAACGATCCTCCTCCTCAATCTTTACACCTACAAATGCCAGCTGAGTAACACTCATATTAAATGAGTTCAGGTGGTCTGCAACAGATGCACCTTCGTCCATCTTCAAGGAGTACAACTTCTTTCTCAGGAACAAATTATTTACCAGGGACTTTCCTTGATAAATGTCACCAAGTTTCTTCCACAAAGCAGTTGTAGACGTTTCCTCATGAACATTTAGGAGCACAAAATTGGCTAGACTCAGTCTTATCAATCCTCTTGCTTTTCTATTAGCAAGATCCCAAGCTTCTTGGGTCGTAGTTTGTGGCTTAGTTTCAGACACTACAATCCAGAGGTCTCTATCCACAAGCAAGTCTTCTATCTTGAGTTTCCATAACTCAAAGTTGTTGCCATTAAACTTCTCAATATCTATTCTACCAGATGTACTTGCCATCTCACAACAGAAACAAGTTTAACAATGCAAATCTCCCACTAAAACAGTATTAGTGCAAAAAAAAATTCGCCCTAACAAGGATAACACGAACTGGCCAAGCTCTGATACCACTTTGAAGGGAAAAGAATGCGGATCTACTGACCCAACAGTGCGGAATACATTCCCTTGACACCTTTACAACAGGGGAGAGAAGCAAAAATGAAAAACTAATAGTTTCTAAAACTTATAGAGATGCATACAACCATGGCAATGAGAAACCAAAAAGATAAGCAAAACAAAAATGACACAGTATTTACGTGGGAAAACCCTTTCAGATAAAAAACCCACCACACAAAGTCAAAGCTATTGTATTACAGTAATGAATCAATTACATACAATATCCAGACTTCTTTGTTCAACTCACAATCACCCAGAGAGTTTCAGATTCACTGTTACAATGTTTTTACAACATACAGTTCAAAACCCTCCTCAAGAACTCACGTCCTTCTGTTCTTCAGCTCGCAACTTCAAACTTGCTTTGCAACTTACGACTCAACTCTTGACTTGTCTAACTTATGAGAAATAGCACATCTCTCATCCATATGTAACCGACTCAAAAGAGTAATGAAGTCCATCCTCAAATCACGCAACTGGTCGGATCTGATAGATTTCCTACAACGAGCCGACTTTGCATTCAAAGCCATTACTCAAAATGGTTGAGCTCGCCACCCTTCGGTGACAAATGCAACTGCCACAATAACTATCTTGGTATCCGTCCAATCACTATTCAACCAGGTGCCACGCGTCCAAGACCCATCAACAATCGCAGCTGACAGAGCAACCAAACTGGTGAAACAAACATCGGGCGTGACCAAGACTTCAAGTTATTTCTAACAGTGTCGGAGCTGGAGTCGGAACAGGAGTCGAAACATGACTCCATCGAAAATACACACTGCCGGAGTCGGAGATGGAACTAGAGTCGAAACATGAGTCCGCCGAAATTACAGGTTCAGGAACCAATTCGGTTCCGGTTCTGCCTCCGCCAACTGCAAGAAACAACAATCCAGAACCAGGACAAGGCAGAGGAAAACACCCCGAGGAGAATCCAAACATCCAGAAGAACCAGATCACAAAAGCAGGAGTCAGACCCGGAGTTGGAACAGAAATCGAAACAGGAACATGGCAAACGGACATTGCCAATTGCCAAAACTGGTTCCGCCTTCGCTAGAACCTGCGAAGTGAGAATCAACAAATGGTAGGAAGTGGAGTCGGAGCAGGAACGAGAACCAAAACCAGGAACTTAGACAAATAGAACAATGTCAAGTTCCATCCCAGTTCTGCCTCCGCCAGAGACTCGAAACTTAGGCAAATAGAACAATGCCAAGTTCCATCCTGGTTCCGCCTCTGCCAGAACTTTGCAAACAACACAAAATCACCAAGGCATGAAAATGAGGACTTCAAGCTAGAAGTTGAGACATAATTTCTCAACATGTGGTAGTTGTAGTATCATAACATACTCACTACCATCCATGAGGGTATAAAATAGGCTTTATGCAATCATCTTTTGTTTTGCAAGGAGTAGCTTATCATAATCCATTTGGCTCACCTTTGTCCCTACACTTGGGGGGAAAGGGGTTAGGTAGCCTTGAATTAGGTGCATTCTTTCCAGTAATGGATCCTTTTATTTCTCCTTAAAACATTAGTGTAGTAAGTACACTAAAATTTTAAGGGGGGAATATAGTCCCACACTCATTATTTGTATAAGAATAGTCCCTTCTTAGTGATGCTAGCATACATCTCCTAGGAAGTGTGGCCTTCTTGATCTATGTTAGTGTCTCGTTTGTGGTGATATTGGGCTTGATATCCCTCAAGAATGTGAACTTTCTAGATGTGTTATATTACCCTTGGTGGTAATGCTATGGTTAGTATTCCCTAAGGTGTGAATTTATTTTTCCATGAGTTGTCCTCTCTTGGTGGTGATGTCATGTGCAATGTTCCCTAAGATGTGGCCTTTCATGTATTGAGTAAAGCCCCTTTGTTGTTTTTGTAAATCATCTCTTGTGGTGGTGTTGATGTAACATCCCTTGATTTTTTAGTCTTATCCTATTGTCATTTATGCACCCCCTACGGTGAGTTTTATGCACCCCTCAAGTTGAGTTTTATGTACCCCCTGAGGTGAGTTTGAAATTTTCTTTTCTTCACTTTATTCACTGTGTAGTTTTGGCATTAAATTTTGATAATTTTTTAGCACCTTATTAGAGTTATTAGGGAGTATAACTCTTGGTATGGTTGTCATATGTACACACCTAGTGAAAAGTTGTATTTCTCATTTTTCTACCAGGGGATCACCTAGTAAAAAATGGTCCTCACTAGCCCATGTTCCTTCTTGTTTGTGATTCACCTAGTAAATATCAGACTTTGTTATGGTGTGTCATGAACACCTTTGGTGTCACAAGTCTTAGGATAACACAACTTGCTAGTCGACACCCTCCTTTTGAATCCCATGTTGACATTATATGTTAGTGTATGTTGTCTTGCTACATTTCATACATATGTGCGTTCCTTTGTGCAATGTTGGTTTGCCATGGGATCTTGGGTCCTAGGGGGTTGATCACCTCCCTTGATCCTTAGTCATCAAATATTTTCAACACCTATACATTCTAACCCCTCTTGGCATAAATCCTCTACTTTAGTGTGAGTCTGAGCATAAGTTTATACTCCCACTAAAGTGGGGGCTAAATGTAGCATCATAAATTATCACCCATGATAATTTCACACTATTTTTTGCTCCCTCTAAATTAATGAGCCTTATTGGGTACCTAATTTCTTAAAATTATCCATTCCATGGCCCATTTGTACCACTTTCTAAGAGATTACAAACATTGAACAAATGCAAACAATTAATATTTTGTCCCCGTTATTGAATATCCTAGAGAATTGGGCCATGACCCATTCACCCAAAGGTGAATGGGTCCCCCTATTCTATTGATGACCAATTTTTAGTATGTCAGAGTGGCCATTTTAACATTCAAAATTCAAATTTCAAATATCGTCTATCGAGATTTAATTCTCAAGGAATTAGGGAAAAGCCTATAAATACCTAGTCTTTTCATCATTTGAAATCTAACAAGGACTAACAAGCATTGATAGAGCAAAAACTATTGTCAAGAGCAAGTCAAGAGTAGCATTTCAGAGCATTATTGCAATAATTCAATATCCTAACATCATGTCAAATCTTATGTGAGTTTATGTGTGTTCATGCTATCATTGTGAAGGCTAACACTTTTGTAGGTCTCCAAAGCATTCAAGCAATCAAGTAAGAAAGATCAAGACCTTGAGATTATGTGTATGACTTTAGTCCTTCAAGGAAGCCATTGAAGGGTGGTGGGTTGCAACACTTCATGATTTCATCATTCCTTCCTATCTATTATCATTTTATCATTGACATTACCATTGTGGAAGTGGAAACACCTACACAAGATTTGACTGAGGCAAGCCCCTAAATGACCCAATATTTTCCCTCTTTGAATGTGCATGTTTTAGGCTTAAAGATGATTGAGGAAAGATTGAAGACAAATGGTCCATTGTTGCATTTGAATCCCTACATCTTGTCAAGCCACAAAAATTCAATTATAGATTTATCTGCCAGTATTCTGACAATTCTACAACTGAAAATCAAAAGTTCAGATTTGTCATTAAAGGACCCCAAAAATAGAGAAGTGACCTACAAAGACCCATTCGCCCAGGGGTGACCTAGTCATACTACAACACTTAGATCCAACTTCTGGTGATTGGTATATAGTCCTTTGCACGTCCCAAATCTTCTTATAAGTTTTTGTTTCAGTTTGTGCATCATTAGGATCTTGCATTTTTCGTATTAGGGCATATAGTCTAATTAGGCTAATCATAGTAAATCATTTCCAGTTCTTTTTCAAGTCCCTAAGAATGCAAATCTAGGTCTGATTGGATCACCTTTATGGTTGAAAGTCAATCTATTCACCTTGTTGATTTGCATTCTAATGTACTTTTGAAAAAGGAAGATACTTGACCCTAGGTTTTGGCATGAGACTTAAAGACATCCTTTTTCACATAACTACACCAGTGTATATATATGCATATGCATATGTATATATATGTATAGTATATTTATATATGTATATATGTGCATGCATGTATATATATTATATATAACTATTTATTTCAATTATTTTCGAAGTGGTGTCCATTTTTTAATGACAAGAAGAGTGGATTCATATAGGGGAGAGGGGATGATGGTGGTGTGCATTATGTGGAGCTAGACATCTATCCTTAATTGATATATATATAAAACCCTTAACTTATATATATATATATATATATATATATATATATATATATATATATATATATATATATATATATATATACATATGTACATACATATATGTATATATGTATATATACATATATGTATGTACATATGTATATATGTATATATACATGTATACATATATGTATACATATATATATATATATACATATATATACATATATGTATATGTATATACATGTATGTATGTACATGTATACACACACACACACACACATATATATATATGAAAGAGATATATTATGTTCTAGAGTTTAATATACTGCAAAGATATATACATAAATATGTTTATGGTGTGTAGAGTGGGACACATGATGGAGTATAATATATTATTTCAATTGGTTTGAAATTGGGTTTTCGAGCATTGATGGAGAGGATACATATCTTGGTTTTGGTATTTTTAGTGGGTTTTATTTTTTTTAATGGCATGTAGAGTGGGAGCTAAAATTGTAGATATAATTATGTATTGCAATAAAAAAATTACATAACTATAAAAAATCAATTGAAATAAATAAAAATTGGTATGGAATTGTTAGAGGATCACTATCGTAGTGAGGTTGGAAGGCAATCTCACTTGCATTAAATTAATCCATGGCCGATGATCTTTTTTTATTGTCATGAATGTGTTGAAAAACACAACAAAAATAAATAATGCATCACGTTCCTTGGCTCCCAACCTCTCCAATGGTAGAGCCATTGCTAATATGACCACAAAATGGGTTTTAGAGGACCAAAACATATTGAAACAAACATGAAAAGAGTCCAATCTAACCGTAATGCATTCATTGATGGATGCGAGTGAAGTAATTGCACAGTAAATGCACATTCGATGACGTGTATTGGTGTGGTGGTGAACAAGTGATAAACACACATCCATCGTCGGTCCATGCCACAAAATTCCTTGACTATAGTTAAAATATAAAATTGTGCCATTGTGTATGGAAAATGTAGAGAAAAACAACTAACAAGTATCTTTTTTGAGTGGAGGACATGTGGGTGGTTCATGGGCATGAGTTTGATTAGGCTGTCATGGACCATCAAGTGATGTTGACAACTAGGTCAACATAGCCCACACCACCATCAGACCCTCTCCCCTACCATTTATGAAATAGTGTTATACATATCCAAAAGAAATTTGGGTGAAAAAGTCACAACCCTAAAGTCCAAAGAGAACATTAGCCCCCAACAAGATAAGACAAAACACAAAATATTTTTTTAAAGTTATAGGGGAGAGGGGCTAGTTGTGTGGGGTCTAATTATTGTGATAGTACTTGTGGTTATCATATTCAGTCTTGCTACATATTATACTATATATTGTCCATAATTAGTCCACATGTAAATTAAAAAATAACCAAATTTTGGTCAAGATGAACCCATATTTGAACACATGAGACCTATGTATACACACACACACACACACAAATATGAAAGAGATGTATTATGTTATAGAGTTTAATATACTGCAAAGATATATACATAAATATGTTTATGGTGTGTAGAGTGGGACACATGATGGAGTACAATATATTATTTCAATTGGTTTCAAATTGGGTTTTCGGGCATTGATGGAGAGGATACATATCTTGGTTTTGGTATTTTTAGTGGGTTTTATTTTTTTTAATGGCATGTAGAGTGGGAGCTAAAATTGTAGATATAATTATGTATTGCAATAAAAAAATTACATAACTATAAAAAACCAATTGAAATAAATAGAAATAGGTATGGAATTGTTAGAGGATCACTGTCGTAGTGAGGTTGGAAGGCAACCTCACTTGCATCAAATTAATCCATGGTCGATGATCTTTTTTATTGTGATGAATGTGTTGAAAAACAAAACAAAAATAAATAATGCATCACATTCCTTGGTTCCCAACCTCTCCAACAGTAGAGCCATTGCTAATATGACCACAAAATGGGTTTTAGAGGACCAAAACATATTGAAACAAACATGAAAAGAGTCCAATCTAACCGTAATGCATTCATTGATGTATGCGAGTGAAGTAATTGCACAATAAATGCTCATTCAATGACGTGTATTGGTGTGGTGGTGAACAAGTGATAAACACACATCCATCGTCAGTCCATGCCACAAAATTCCTTGACTGTAGTTAAAATATAAAATTGTGCCATTATGTATGGAAAATGCAGAAAAAAACAACTAACAAGTATCTTTTTTGAGTGGAGGACATGTGGGTGGTTCATGGGCATGAGTCTGATTAGGCTGTCATAGACCGTCAAGTGATGTGGACAATTAGGTCAACATAGCCCACACCACCATCAGACCCTCTCCCCTACCATTTATAAAATAGTGTTATACATATCCAAAAGAAATTTGGGTGAAAAAGTCACACCCCTAAAGTCCAAAGAGAACATTAGCCCCCAACAAGATAACACAAAACACAAAATATTTTTTTAAAGTTATAGGGGAGAGGGGCTAGTTGTGTGAGGTCCAATTGTTGTGACAGTACTTGTAGTTATCATATTCAGTCTTGCAACATATTATACTATATATTGTCCATAATTAGTCCACATGTAAATTAAAAAATTACCAAATATTGGTCAAGATGAACCCATATTTGAACACATGAGACCTATGAATGTTATGTAAAAAACATAAACATTACAAGTGAAATAAATAATTTTTTGTTTCAAATAAAATATCATCACTATCCACTATAAATGTGTCATTTATAAAATAAGGTGCTTATTTAAACAAGTATTGTTGTCGTAGTGAAAATATTATGCTTATGTGTACAACTATTGGGGTAGCAATATATATGCATTGGAGTAATTCATATTAATAGTTTGTCCTATCACAAATATAAAAGGTGAGCACAATATTTATACCTATATTTTTCTATGAATTGTGAAAGATTGTCAAAAAAATTTAAGTGTTCAACTATTGGTCCATTTATGGTTGATAAAAGGTTAGAGATAACAAGATTAATGGTTACCAAAAGGTATTGGGATCATTTAGGTTGCATATAAGTTATATTTTAAATAAGAATATGATATTGTGCTAACAACAAATGACCTTTTTTATTCAACTACTAGGGATACCATGATTGAGATTTGGTTGAGTCTTTAAAAATTCAATTTTAGAACACTTCTCACTAGACATGCTAATGTGGCAAGTTGTGTGATGAGTTTAGACCTCCAAGCTTTAGTTAGGATAGATAAGAAGTCAATTCACATTAAAAAAACGAAGGTCCTACTATATTCTATGCAACCGCTACATACTTGCAAAGTTAGTCCGCACAACTATTAACCCCTCTCCCCTATTTGATTCTTGTGAATCAATTAAAGATTTAATTTACTTTCATACTAATTTTCCAAGTATTTCGTATTCGTTGTTCGGCTTTCATATGATGAATATCTATTATGAAAAGTCATATGTGAAGTCATATACAGTTTTCTAATTAGAGCTATTCTGAAGCTGATTCACTTGATCTTGAATTTGGTGAAGCTGGACCATAACTGGGCTCTTTGTAATCAGTTGTAAAAATGTTACTCAGTTCTTATATTTTTGTCCTTATTGTTGAGTTGTTCTGCTGCCTTTGTAGCTTGTTCTTCAGTTGCTCAGTTATTCTTTTCAGCTACCTTTGGTAGTTTACTCTTGTAAATTATTATTTTACTTTGTTCAATATAAAAAAGTCATATACAGTTGATAACAATAATAATGGCAGCATTAGTACAAAAATGTTAAAAATTGTAGTTTGCATGGAGTCTATGGCATACGACAAATTCACCGTCACCAATTCACTGATGGAAAATTTACCGCCATAAATTCACCGTGACGGAAAATTAACCGCATTAATAATTTTACTTGACAGTAAATTTTTGATGAATTGCTGATGGTGAATTTTCTCGATAAATTGCTGGCCATGAATTTTCCGAGCCATGTTGCTGAGTGCAAATGAAGTTTTTCTAGTAAGGTGATGAAATGCTACAACGTCTTTCCTGCATGCAAGTTGTAATATCTCAAAAAGTGTAAACAGTGAGAACGACTGCGAAAGCAACAAGGCTGGAGTCATTTAACACTTTCGTATATTTGGAAAACATTATTGGAGCTTGAACATTTTTGCAACATAGATAAGTGGGTGCCGATAAGTTTGGAAGTCGTTAAAGGATAGGGGATCCGCCATTATAGGTAGCTTTACAACTATATAGCATTTCTGGCTCTAAACCTGACTGGACAGTGCTACCAACTGTTCCCGCATACTTGTCAGGAGACTTTTATTAGGAATGTGGATTGCCTACCTATACCCGTACTCTCTCTCGTACCTGCACTTGTCCTCCTCCCTATCCTCTTACTCACAATTTGTGGTGACCACCTACATTTCCATATAATTGTCTCCTAATTTAATTGGCGTACTGTCCCCATACGAGTACTGATACCTATGCTTATTTTCATAAATCCAAACATATTTGTACCAGTATTTTGACATAAGAAGTGTACCAGTATTTTGACATAAGAAGTGTTGCAGACACAGTACAAATTGAGTGGAAGATGGAAGGCAGGAAAATGCTGCAAGACAGTCTGGGAAAATGAATTAATCATGGAGAGAGAAACTCATACTTGATTATTCTGCCGCAGTACCATTGCTGATGTCCATGGGACAAATGGGGGATGCTAAATTTATGTTAATTCCTTAAATTAGACAAAAGACAGCCAAATTCTGTGGGCAATACCAGAAATGACAGTCCAGTTGACAGTTTTAATGGATAGAAAACTTTAAACTTGATTGATAAACCGGTCCCAAGGATAAGGATGAGAGGTACACGAGTGACATGCTCCTCTCACACAATTTTACTCATCTATTATCACATGGTCAGTTAAACATTCTCCTTTATTCTTATCTTACTAGTGGAGCCCATTAATAAGCCATTGATAAGGAAGATACACCCATTCTCCTCTTATGAATTTAATTCATGTTGAGCTACAGTTTATATGGATCTGGTAGGATTTTAATCTATGATCTTCCATTTGTTGATGGAGTGCTTTACTAACTGAGCTATTAGTCCCTCTTTGACTAACTCATCGTCGATCCGAATGTGACTTATTTCCAACTCTCCATTGATAAACCCTACTTTAATATGGCAAGGTCCTCCCTATAATAAACAAAATGCCCCTCTTACAAATTTAACTCATTTAGTACACTTCGGCAGTCAGTCCTAATGTGTTTAGGGTGGCATACGGCTGACGGTGAATTTTCCATCGAGATGAATTGCTACAGTGAATTTTCCTAGAACTGTTTAGGGTTCTCACTTCTGACCTTATCATTATTAAGAAAATGCGTTTAACATAAAAAAAATCCAAAGTATTTTGATGATCTAGAGAAATTTGATCCATCCTAACTCAGGGAAAGGACTTGTGACCAACAGGCCATTATAGGATGAATTTACTTGGAACCTTATGGGCTAACTAACTGTTCACAATGGTGATCATCTTTTTTAAGTTTATTAATGTGAAGAGTATGTGTTGGGTTTGGCTGGTAGATAGATTGGTTTACACTGAGAACTTGTCAGTTGGATGTCAGCCATTCCAAACATAAGCTTCCATTTGACTTCTTCTGAACAACATAGTTACCAAATCTCTTCTGAAAAAAGTATAAAGTGTATGAAGGAAGTGGAGGAGATGAAGTTGACAGGAATATGCGAGTGTACCATTTCAATTCAACGATTCATACTATCACAGATACATTTGAACTAATCAACACAAGGTACGGTTAATTGTTAAGTGCCAAAATTCAATAATACTACAGCTGTGTTCTAGTACTACAAATTTAATTTACCTCCACAACTTAAACTGTCCAAATTTCCAACCATTAATCCCCATCAAGGTAATAAATGTCCTAAGCAATGAAGTTTGATCTGACAAAGTGGTTGAATTAACTACATTTTAAAGTAGAATTCCATTTGTTTGGACAGCAGTTGAATGCATTCAGGCCTGAGGTAATTATACTTAAGCATGCCAGTCTTAGTTTCCTGAACACATTTCAATCTATATATGATAATATACGAATTCCCATTTTTCTTATACAGAGTTTACATTATGTAAATTTTACTATGCAGTTTCTGTCAATGTGATTTCTTATGTGTGTCAGATTGCAGGTTTAGAATTCATATTTAATCAGAACTTCATTGATCCAAAAATATTTGACCATAAAAGAAAGGTGTTATGGCTATGGCATATGCCTTTGCAGCTGGCACATACATAGAGTAAAGCTTACAAAATCTTAAAATTATGATAAAAGATGATTTTACAAGGACTAAAATAGTGGGTCATATAATGCAGCTATGGTAAGTCTCCTCCTTTACTATTCAGCTACCTACATCACAGGGATTATAACTGAAAAAACTTTCATTAATAGGCAATTTCACAATAAATAAACAGATTTCCAACACTTTTTGGCTCATTTTACTTCACAGAATAAGTTTGTCGTTACTTCATTTATTCAATTTTGAATTAACGGAAAATATGAATATAACTTTCGAGTGATCATTTCAGGTGTGGCTAGAAGGCCTCCGAAGGGAAGATCTCTGGCCTCTATCCGGTCCATAGACATGCGTAGGGTCAAAGATTTTTTAAGTCCTTGTTTGATATATGTGGTAAAGTTTTATAATAATGGAAGAATGTTATTACTCAATAATATATGTTTATTAAATACCACTAATTTAGTCAAATTTAGGCACTCCATGATTTATGAAATCAAATGTCCTAGCAACTAAATAAGTGGCTAGGAAGACACTAAAATCTCGATAAAGTTTTATAGCAATTTTGTGTGTATAGTTATTCATTTAAAGTCGTCTTTCAAATGTGAGGCATATCTTATTTATTAGTATAGATATCTTAAATGTAGTATAGATGAAAATTTAGAAATTAGTATAGGAATATTTATGTTAAAAAACTGTAATTATAAATGACTTATGAAATCAAAATAATATTACAAAGTTAGTTTATAAGAGAGTAGTGCTAGTGTTCAAGTAAAAAAAATGTATTAGGAAAGCATAAAAACATGAAGTTACATTACTGTAAAAGTGTACCAAAAAAATTAGGAGGGAATATATATATATATATATAAGAGGTGGCAAATATGGTCAATGGTAGGAATACATGACAAGAGTCGAAAATTAGGAAATTGAAATTCCCGTGGGGGATGCCAACACTTCACACACCACAAATATTAATACTCACTTTATTAAGCTAAGAAAGTTTAAATAACAATGTAGAATTTTTTTGTGAATGAATATTTTGACATACATATCAACGATTTCATCCTCTTGTGTCACAAACATGATTCTCATGATTCTTCCTTTCATCTGAAAGAGGAAATGTATCAATGATTTCATCATCTAGAGCCACAATACCTTCCCAAGTAGGAGAGGTATTAGGAGGGAAACATACATGATTCTCAATGATTGGATCCACTTGCACCAAGATACCCTCACAAGTAGGAGATATATTGAGAGAAAAACAAACATGATTATCAATTATTGCATCCTCTTGCACGAAAATACCCTCACCAATAGGGGAGATGTTGGGAGAAGAATTCAAAGGTTAGGTAAACTGATGTTAATAAATGTATCAATGATTTTATTTTGTTTCATCACAATGTTCTCATAGGTAGAAAAACTATCTAGGTAGGAAATCCATATTTTGCTATATCAAAACAAATTTTTGAAAATAAAAATGTTGTTACTATTAAACACACCCAGAGACTGAGAGGTGGGGGTGAATCAGTCTATTCAAAAACTTAAGCCCTTACAGAACTTGAACTTTTCAACACTTAACTAGATCAAAACCCTTAAAAAGAATAGTAGCAGAGAAGGATATAGTAGTATAAAGCTTCAACAACTTCAACAATCAAATATATAGAAATTCTAACACTAATTAGATCAACAACAATGATAAAAGAGACAAGAACACACATCCATAGGATGACACCATATTTACATGGAAAACCCAATGAGGGAAAAACCACAGTGAGAGTTAACTGACAATATAAAGGCTTATTACCCAAAAGGACTTGCAAACCAAGGTGCACTACCTCAAAACAAGATACAAAGGACTTGCTAAACTAAAGCTAACACAAATTCAAGGGAAATATATGATGACCTAATTAGATTCACTATCTCATAGTAGTATACAAAGGTTTAGAGAAAGATTACAATATTTGTCAACATAACACTATGAACTGATTGAGGTGTTCAAGCACATCTGATAATTCCTCTTCACACTGTAGCAGTACCTCTATTGGATATTCAATATATTCCACATTCAAACTTCTTCGCACATGTTCAGACTTCCATACTTCTTGCATTCAAAATTTTCTTGCATATATATCCACCACAAGACCTTAGAACATCAATTATGTCAGCCAAGAAAGAATACAAATAATAAATTCGCCAAGTTAGCCACAACAACATATTGTGGTCCTATCCTAAGCATAAAGAGGACCAAAAACAATCTTACTACATCTTCCAATGTGATATAAATAAATTAGCATGCTAGCGCACATCAACCTAAGTTGACATCAAGGAAACACACAAATAAAATATGAAGCACAAAACCAATCGACTCAAAAACATACTTCTAACTAAATTTTTTCAAGGCGATTCTAAACAAGATAGGTCAAGACCCAAATATATCATAACATATCATCAAATGCTACTATAGACCCCTAATAATGCTACACAAGCAAAGGAACAAGCCTTATCGGCCATATATCCATAAATAACCCAAAAAGCCAATTCAACACACAATGTAGCACCAAAGAGGCCAGTCAACAATGTGTAGATCACATGGAGATGTTTTATGAACATCCAACAATACTTCCAAAAACTTCTTCATATTGTCATGTCACTAGCAACCATCATAAACCAAACAAGAACATAATACTTCATCTCAAAAACATAGAATGCTCAATCATGAGATACAAAAAAAAAATCAACTTACAAACCACATTAGCACATGAAATTGGAGCTGAGATACTGCATAGACATTGAGAACATATTCACCAAGCCATAGGAGTAGAGATAAAAATGTGGAGAAATTCAGAGCATTTACTAGACTAGTCCAAATAACCAACAACACTGCTAACCTTCTATAATTCACAAAAATCTCCTTGGTAACATTGGTGATTTGAAAACACATGAGTGTAACATCCATAAAACACTGAATTTGAATCCCAAAGCGCAAGACCATACCTTCAAAAATGGAGGAATGCAAATCATTCTCCCAAGTATACTTTAAGCAACTTCTTGAACTAAGAACACTTAACCAACTAGCAAAGGTCGAAACTTTCTTTTAGCAACACATACTACATCAAGAACATCAAGAGAGAGCATAAGAAATACTATAGACCTTCAGTAAAATCTCTCCACTATCAGCAACACTTCTAATCCTCATCTTTATATATCATTATGAAATCAACTCTACTAACAACAACTATACTCAATACTTCTTTGATTATCGTCAAACAAGGCATGACATCCAACCATGAACTTTGGTAACAACATCATATGTTAGTACTCAATACTTCTTTGATTATCATTAGACAAACTGCATGACATCCAACCATGAACTTTGACAAGAACACCATACATCAATGTTGGCCCAAACTAGATGTTCTCAACAATGACAATCAATACCACCAATCTTCTTCACTTCTCAAGTACAAAAAATAATGATAACCACAAACAATTCATCAAGTGTTGTCATCAGCCATTGACAACAAGCTCATCAACCACTAAAAAACATATAACAATCTTCATCAAGTGTTGACATCAATATCACAAATATATGACAACCAACAATCAGTGTTGACATCCATGACAACCACTGCTAACCATCTTACATAATTATCCTCAAATATTGGCGTCAATGAATACAACTACCAACAATCTCCCCCTTTGGCATTGATGGCAACACTCTTGCTCACTCTCCCCCTTCGAAATCAAGGAAAAAGGGAAACACACATCTGCATATAGGGGCAACAATATATTCTCTGACTTCAGGAAAAAGGAGCAAAGATCTTCAATGGAAACTGTTGGAGTTGAGAAGATACAACACCACAGAAGTCCAAAACATCTTTGCAAGCAAATAACCTGTTACAAGAAGAAACAAAGAGAAGCAACAAAAGAAATGCTCAAGAATGTGGAGCAATGTATTCACCTGAAAATGTAAAATGAATAATGATACAAAAGATAGTTTTCAACTACATATAGATGAAAACCCTAAAAAGGAAAACCCTAGGCTTGCACAATAATAATTAATAAAGTAATTAATTATTATGCACCTAATGTTAGTTTAAGTGAAAAAGAGTTAAAAGGAAACTTTACATAATTAAACAAATATTGTTTAATTAATAAAGTAAATGTCCAATTACTCTAACACCCCCCCTTAAGATAGACATAGGGAGAAGCTAAAACCTAGAAGAAGCTACTGAAAGCAAAAGCAATGGGTCCCGACAACAAGGCCAGATCAGGTACCCAAGTACAATGAAATCTCTATGAAACGGAGAAAAGGAGAAAACCCAGTGGGAAAAACTCCTCTCCAAAAAGAGATAGAACAACATGCTAAAAGAAACATGAAGGAAGGAAGGCCTCATAAAGACCCCCCAAGGACAACTTCCTTCACCCCAAGCATAGAGCGCAACTGAAGATAGCGCGGAGATGCAAAAGGTTTCGTGAAGATGTCTGCAACCTGCTCGGCAGTGGGAACATACTCCAAGATGAGAGAACCATCCTGAATCAACTGTCTGATGAAATGCATATGAAGCTCAATGTGCTTCGTCCGCTGATGCTCCACCGGGTTGCGCAAAATGTGTATAGCACTCTGATTGTCACACCAAAGAATAGTGGGACTATCAGGAGGAAAACCAAACTCAGTCATCAACTGACGAAGCCATAAAATCTCTTGACTAGTGAGCACTGCAGCTCGGTACTCAGCCTCTGTAGATGATAATGCATGAGCAGTCTGCTTCTTGCACGACCATGTGATAGGACCAGAGCCAAGACAAAAAACAAAGCCAGAAGTAGACTTCCGATCATTGACATCACCAGCCCAATCTGAGTCAGTAGCCAACAATGTGAGGATCCCCTAATGTGTAGTGAATGCCATATGAAGTGGTGCCCTGAATGTACCTCAAAATACGCTTGGCAGCTTGCCAATGACTCTCATGAGGATCATGTGAGAATCGAGAGACAAGACCAACCGCAAAGGAAAGATCAGGACGAGTGTGAGTCAGGTACAACAAACTGCCAACCAACTGCCTGTAAAGTGTAGCATCTACTGAAGGGGTGGGGCAAGTAGTAGTCAAAACAACCCCTGACTGAAAAGGTGTGGGGGCAGGCTTGCAATCAAGCATGCCAAAGCGCTGAAGCATATCAAAAGAATACTTCTGCTGGTAAATGGAGATCCCCTCTGAAGACTTGAAGACCAAGGAAATAGTGCAGAAGGCCAAGATCTGTCATCTCAAACTGCTCCATCAAGGCTAGCTGAGAATTCTGAATCATAGAGGATGAGCTACCTGTGATGAGAAGATCATCAACATATAACACAAGAATCAGGATCTCACCCTCAAGATGCTGAATATAGACCGTGTGATCAAAATGACAACGAGTGAAACCAGTGGAGAGCAAAAAACAGTCCATCTTCTCATACCAAGCCCGAGGGGCTTGTTTGAGACCATATAATGAATGCTGAAGTCTGCAAACCAAAGAAGAATCATGAACAAATCCCTGAGGCTGCTCCATATAGATCTCCTCCTGTAGGTCACCATGTAGGAAGGCACACTTCACATCCATCTGAAAAATGAGCCATCCTCTAGAAGCTGCAAGTGATAATACAAAGCGAATAGAATTCATCTTGGCGACAGGGGCAAATGTCTTGGAGTAATCAATACCCTCAATCTGTGAGAAACCCTTCGCAACAAGACGTGCTTTGTACTTATCAATAGAACCATCAACAGCATACTTAGTGCGATACAACCATCGGCACCGAACCATCTTTCTGCCCTTAGGAAGAGGACGGAGATCCCATGTATTATTCCTCATCAAAGAAGAATACTCTTCCTCCATGGCACTATCCCACTCAGGGTGACCTGTCGCCTCTGAAAATCTCTGAGGATCCTCTGAAAGAGTATGAGTCAAAAGACTAGAACCCGTAGTATGAGAACGAGTGCAACGAGTGTCTGAAGGATCATCGGCCATAGATCCTGCTGCCTCAATAGTAAAGCGAGCCCATTTGGGCCTCTGAGGTGGAGCAAGTGGAGGTGGAGATGGGGGATCATCAATATCCTCATCAGAATCCTCAAAATAATCCTGAAGAGCTGTAGTGGGTTGAGTAGGTAGTGAAGTGGACACTGGAGACAGGGTATCAACTGGAGGAAGGCGCTCATCAAACTGAACATCCCGTCGAAACAAGACCTCTCTGGAATCAGGATCAAATAACCTATACGCCTTAACATCCTCATAGTAGCCAAAAAATATGAGGGGTCGACTCTTCCGCTCCATAGCTCTCCTCTGAGCATCAGGAATAAAAGCCCATGCCTCACTACCAAATACTCGAAATGATGAAATATCAGGCTTGTCATGAGACCAAGCCTCCTCAGGAGTCATATGTCGAATCGCCTTGTGAGGCATCCGATTTTGAATATAGTTGGCACAATTGACTGCCTCAGCCCAAAAAAACGAATCCATGGACCTGGACTGAATCATACAATTAGCCATCTCCCGTAAAGTTCTATTTTTTCGCTTAGTGATACCAGTCTGCTAAGGGGTGTAGGGAACATAAAACTAATGCTGTAAACCATGCTCAGTGCAAAAATCTCTGAAAGCCTGATTCACATACTCCCCCCCATTATCTGTACGTATCCGCCGGATAGAGAGACCAGACTGCTTCTCTACAAATGTCTTGAAGACACGAAAGGAATCAAAGACATCAAACTTGTACTTAAGAAAGTACAACCATGTGCGTCTGGAGAAGTCATCAATGAATGTGAGTACATACTTGGCCCCTGAAAAAGAAGGAGTGGGAAATGACATGAGGTCACTATGAATCAACTCCAAGGGTGCCAAAGCACGAGTGGTACTTCCCTTCGGAAAGGGATCCCTGTGATGCTTGCCAAGCACACAACCATGACAAACACCGTCAGTGCAGGAAATCCGTGGAAGACCAAGAACAAGTGACTGTGTACTCATCTGCTGAAGATATCTATAATTGACATGGCCCAAACGCTCATGCCAAAGCTGACTCACTGAATCTGCATGTGCTATAAGAGATGAACCTATACCCTCAAAAGGCGCAAAGCCATCAAATCTGTAAAGACGAGATGCAGTATCAACACTACCAGTAGCCACAACCAAATCAGAATCATGGAGGTCCCGAATAACCACATCATGTGGTGAGAACTCAACTGTCTTACCAGAGCCAGTGTGGAAAATCTGATAAATGGACAAGAGGTTCGTCGAAATGTCAGGAACAACCAAAACATCCTGTAGAGTGCCTCCATCCAAAGAGACAGAACCTGAACCCAAGACGGAAAGCTATGAAGAGTCACCCACTGCAATCTGTGAAGTACCACAAGAGGCAAGAGAAGTGACCAACTGCTGAGTGTGAGTCATATGGTGAGAAGCACCAGAGTCTAAAATCCAAGTGGACCCATTGGTCGATGCGCGTGCAGTGAGAGCATGACCCTTCCCTGTGGTGGAAGAAGAAGAAGACGGCGGTGAGGAGATGTGTTGCTGCTGCATGGCCTCCTCTAAAGCCTCTAATCGTTTCCAACACCTGGAAACTGGATGACCTTGCTTGCCACAGAAACTGCAAGTGTCTCCTGATTTCTCCTTAGTCTTGGAGGAAGACTCACCAGACTTCGAAGATTTCCCATGTTTAGGATTAAATGGTGGTTTAGAATCAGACTTAGGAGGCGGTTTGGAGGAATGCTCACTACCTGCAAAATCTTTCTTGGGCCTCGGTTTCTGCTTCTGTTTCCCCTTCGGTGATTGAGCAACCAATGCTTTGCTCTTTGAACCTGAGAGCATATCCATCTGAGAAAGGTGGGACTGTTCCCGAGACAAACGCTCACAAAATAAATCAAAGGTAGGCATGGTAAAATTGGCACCCAAACCATCCATGGTGGAGTAGAAGGAGGAAGCAAATATCTGAAATGGACCACGAAGCTTCGAAAGAATCAAATAAATGCACTCTGTGTCTGTCTTGTTCTTCCCACAACCCTGTAAAATAGAGCGGATAGTTTTGAACTTGTTCAAAAAGTCCTCAATAGTGGGGAAGGAATCAGGTAACAATGAAGTCAGCTCTGCCTCAATCTGTAATGCGCGGAACTCATTAATGGCCCCAAAAAGTGTCTCAAACTTCAGCCACATGGCTCGAGGAGTGAGCAAAGCATCAAGGTGAAACAAAAGACTGTCTAAACATGCATGCATATCAAACCCATAGCCTCATCCATCTTGTTCCTGTGCTGCATAATCTCAAAAGCATGCTGCAACTGAGGCTGAACCTCATCTAAACAAGACCATAACCCTCATGACTGGAGTAGCCTCATCATACGAGACTTCCAAGTGTGATAGTTATGTGATGCGAGTAGCTCAACTGAAGAGTCTGCCATGAAACCCTGCACCTGTACCTGGTGAAAATTCTGATAAAATAGATCACATCACTGAATAGAGCATGTTGAGAGCTTTCCAACGCCTATTCAAGTTTGAAAAACGGAGTCCGTTTGCATCTTTTATGACCCCGGAAGTGAAGAAAGAAGACCTCACTTTGACTGGTAAAAAATATCCAGACTGGTAAAAAAATTAAAAATATTTCTATACCATCAGATTGGTGCCATTCTCAGCTTTCCAACGCATCTTCCTGTTCGAAAAACGGAGCTAGGATGCCCAAGTTATGCCCATTTGACCAAAAATGACATAATAGGGGGTTGGAGAGAAAAAATTAGACCTCAAGGGCTTAAAATCCGGCGGCCCCAGGGCACATGGCGGACCGGGGGTGGCAGGTGGGCAGGGCGCGAGCGGCTGGCCCGGCGGGGGGCGACGCCGGGTGGAGTGGGAGGGTGCGGGCCGGTGGGGGGCAATGGGGTGGGCGGGGTCGGTGGTAGCCGCCAGTGGTGTTTAACTGGCGCGCGGCAAAAACCAAAAAATGATTTTTTTTTATTTTTTTTTTTTCGATTTTCTCCGTTTTTTGGTGCGATTTTTGCTCCGTACGGCCCTAGGGCAAAAAAATTTTGCCTTCCAAATTGACTGTAACCAAAATCGATGATTTGACAGTTGATTTAGGGGTTTTTGGGTGCTACAAATCCAATGGCACTGTCCATTTGAGCCCAAAGTGAACCCAAAAAATGGAGTATGTTGAATCCACCCAAAAAAAACTTTAGAACCCTAGATTTGCTTCCAATGCAAAATCTCAAAACAAGAACAAGCAACTGCAAATCTGAAGCTCTGATACCATGTTGGAGTTGAGAAGATACAACACCATAGAAGTCCAAAAGATCTTTGCAAGCAAATAACCTGTTACAAGGAGAAACAAAGAGAAGCAACAAAAGAAATGCTCAAGAATGTGGAGCAATGTATTCACCTGAAAATGTAAAATGAATAATGATACAAAAGATAGTTTTCAACTACATATAGATGAAAACCCTAAAAAGGAAAACCTTAGGCTTGCATAATAATAATTAATAAAGTAATTAATTATTATGCACCTAATGTTAGCTTAAGTGAAAAAGAGTTAAAAGGAAACTTTACATAATTAAACAAATATTGTTTAATTAATAAAGTAAATGTCGAATTACTCTAACAGAAACAACAACACAAAAATCCCCCTTTGACCGATAATTTTTTTCTCAATACTTGCACAATATCTGCACATCTTCTTCAAACAATCAGACTAGCTCCCCCTAAGAATCACATTTTCTATTTTCTCCCCCTTTGATGTACATACATTCCTTCGTGAAGTAGCTAGTAGGCTCCCCCTATCAACAACATCCATTACTAGCTCCCCTTGAGAGGAATCCATTGTTAGTCCAGGCATAAAGATATATCTTGAGTTGCTCCCCTTGGAAAGATGCACCATATATGCATCTTAGTTAGAAGGAGGGGCAATAACCCCTAGCTTCTGTTGGAGATACTCAAAATTATCCTTTAAAAGTGCCTTTGTGAAGATATCTACAATATGATCCTTGGTAGGCACATACTCCATTTTGACTTCACACTCTACAACCTTCTCCCTTAGAAAATGATACCGGATAAAAATGTGTTTGGTCCTTGAATGTATTACTAGATTCTTGGAAATATTAATAGCACTAGTATTGCCACACAATATAGGAATACATTCATTATAAACCACTTTCACATCCATTAAGGTTTGCTTCATCCAAAGCACCAGGTGCAACAAGATGGTGTAACAATATATTCAGCCTCTGTTGTGGATAAGGACACCGAGTTCTGCTTTTTATTGAACCAAGAGACCAATCTATCTCCTAAAAAGAATGCACTTCTAATTTTACTTCTCTATTCATCCACACAACTAGCCTAGTTAACATCAATATATAGGCACTAAAAGAAAATTTATTGTCCTTTTTATACCACACGCCATAATATGAAGTTCCCTTCAAATATCTTAATATTATTTTCACAACTTTTTGACGAGATTGCTTAGGATTAGCTTGAAATATATCAACCAAACACATAACATATATTATATCAACCTTGAGACATACAAAATTTCCACATAGACTTATATGACTTGATCATACACCAATTTGCACAAGTACCCAAAAATTTGTTCTATACAATAGATAGGTATCCGAAACAATCTATAGCACATTGTCATTTGAAATATATGCTTGTGGACCTACAAATTTCATGATATAATAAACTAGCATGCATTGAATAATCTTGAACATGTCCACAAGACTGTATGGACAAGACATTCTTTCCTAAGGAATGAAAAGCATTCCTGCAAGCCTTCAACCTTAGTTTATTCTGCCAGAGAACAGACAAAACATCTCTTACATATTATTTTTACTATAGAAGGTGTAAAGATATGACAACCTAGATATAGCACCTTCACATCTTGATTAACTCATATTCTGAACCTCAACATGAAGTCTTGCACTATGGAGGAAATTCGACCAAAATACATCAGGATTGAGCCTTAGAATATATATAGTCATGAATGCCTTGGAATTTTTTTGAAACTTATCTTTCTAAACTTGATCTTTATGTGTGGTACACCAACTTGGAATGATACTTATCAAACCATGTGTACCAACCTCCACATACCTTCTTCTTGCATTGAAACCTTCAACAAAGGTTCATCTTAGCACTGTAGATCTGCACAACATCTATTCTGATCCAATTCTTTTTTCATGGTGAAGTCTTCACCATCTGGTCTCATCCAAGGGATAAAATTTCTGCAAATAAAATCTCCTCCCGAGATATTTCTCTATCTCAATTTTTCTTAGAATCTTGTGTAGAGTGCACAAGTGAAGAATCACCCTTCTCATTTCCTTGCATATGATCTTCCTTCCAAATCTTTTCATTTCCCTTCCTTTGTTGATTAGAGGTTTGAACCTTTCTTTGAACTGGTGGCTTTTCAAAACCACTTCTACAACCATTTGACTTATGTCCCATCTTATTCCATTTGTAGCACATAATGTTGTGCTCTGGAACAAATTTGTTCATCTTCATCTTAGATCTACACTCGGTAGCTTTATGACCAAAATTATTGCAAGCTTAGCAATATCCATGAAATAAAATATCACTGTTTCTTTGAGGCACAAATGATATTTTAGTCATCTTATCATTCCTTCCTTGTCTAGTTCTACAATCAATAGCCTTATGTTTGAATTTATTGCAAGAAAAATAGTAACCTTGAAAAGATTGAACATGGTAGGAGCATGTAGCCTTGCAGGTGGAGGACTTCTAAAACCTTTTTGTTTCTAGACAGGGATGAACCCATCTTCTTTCTTGCTATCTTGATCAATCTTTTCTTCTTTAGAGGCATTCTTGTTAGAATATTCAATGCAAACTTTCTCCTCCTCTGTCTTAGACATTCTATATGATTTGGAGCTATCCCGACCAAAATTTTCTCCTTTTTAATCCATTCTCTTACTTTTTCTAATTGATTTATCATAGTGACACTCTTTCTCAAGCTTTAAGCATTTAGCAACTTTGATATTTAACCTATCTTTCAAATCAAAGATCACACCTTTTTCCACTTTTAGTTTAATTTCACACTCTTTACCTCCCTCTAAGTTATCCTTCAGCTAGTCAATTTCTTCCTTTGATTTTTCAAGAAAGCTCTCATATTCCTGATTTAGTGCCCTTGCTTCATTCAGGTCTTCCAGAGTAGACCAAAGTTTTCCTTCAAAACCTATTTCTCAATCATCTAAATTGAAGTCCCAACCTTCAGGTTCCATAGACTAGATTAGAAGAAAACATATTTTCATCACTCAAGGAGCCAAACCCCTTACATTTTTCAGCATTACTCTTTCTATCATTAGCATTAAAGACCATAAAGAGGGTTTCATCATTTGAGTCATTCTCCTCATTTTCTGAGGAACCATTGCTTTCCTTGGAATAGAGACCCTTTTTAACCTTATCTCTTTTGTAACTATCATCTAATCCTTTATAAGGATATTTAGATGCAAAATGACCAATCCCTGCACAATTGAAACATTTGAAAGGTAACTTTCCTTTGTACTTGCCAGTGCTTTTATTCAATCTTATCAAAAAATTTACTTCAACTTCATCATAGTCATCATTTTGATCAACAACATCATCTTGAATATTTTTGTTAGCTTTGAATGCAACGTCCTTCTTTGGAACATCTTGATCAAAATCTCTCATTTCAAAGGTAGTAAGAGCATCAAACATTTCAAAAATTGTGTACTAATCTAAGTCCTTGGAATCTTCAATGGAAGATCCTTTATGACTATAATATTTTGGGAGAGACCTCAAAACCTTCTTCACAATTTCATTCTCTTTTACTTCTCCACTAAGGCTAGTGATGCAAAAAACTAATTCATGCACCCAAACCATATAACTTGCAATATCTTCAATCTCTATCATCCTCAAAGTCTCAAATCTACTTTAAAGATCCGCATCTTGGCTTGCTTCAATTTTGTATCACAGTCATATATTTCTAACCTTTCCCTAGAAATCCTTAGTAGAACATTAGTTCATCACCTTCAAGTGATCAATTTCAACCAATCTACACAAGAGAGACTTCTTAGCTTTGGAATTACATTCATATAATCAGATTTTAGTTGGATTTGTTGGAGAATTAGTAGGAGCAACATATCCATCTTTGACTGATTTCCAAACACCAAACCCCAAATAGTTTAGGTTTCCTTACATTCTCAATTTCCAAAAAGCATAATTAGTCTCGTCAAACCTATAACCCTTGTATTAACCATGATGTGCCATCCTTGATATTTTCCTTAAGTGATCAAGCTTTCTTTAGAAAAACTTGGCTCTGATACCAATTGTTGAACACACCCAGATATTGAGAGGGGGGGAGTAAGTCAGTCTACTCAAAAACTTAAGCCCTTTCGAAACTTTAACTTTTTAGCACTTAACCAAATCAAAACCCTTAAGAAGAATAGTATTAGAGAAGGATATAGCATTATAAAGCTTCAAAAAATTTAACAATCAAAGATATAATAATTCTAACACTAATTAGATCAACAACAATGATAAAAGAGACAAGAACATACATCCACAAGATGACACCAAATTTATGTGGAAAATCCAATGAGGGAAAAACCATAGTGAGAGTTAACTCACAATATAAATTCTCATTGCCAAAAAGGACTTTCAAACCAAGGAACACTACCTCAACGTAAGATACAAAGGAAATTTTGAACTGAATCTAACATAAATTCAGGGGCAAGATACAAGGAATTGATGAGATTCACTATCTTAGAGCAAGATACAAAGATTTAGAGAAAGATTACAATATTTGTCAACATAACACTCTACTGACTGAGGCATTCAAGCACAACTGATCATTACTCTTCACACTGTAGAAATAACTTTGTTGGATATTCAATGTATTCCATATTCACACTTCTTCACACTTTTTTAGACTTCCATACTTCTTGCATTCGAAATATTGTTGCATATATCCACTACAAGACCTTAAAACATCAATTAGGTTGCCCAAGAAAGAAATAATGAATTCACCAAGTTAGCCACACCAACATACTGTAGTCCTATCCCAAGCATAGTGAGGACAAAAAATAATCTTATTACATCTTCCAATGTGATCCAAATCAATTCAAACGCTAGCACACATCAACCTAAGTCGACATGAAGGAAACATGCAGATAAAACATGAAGCAAAAAAACAATGAACCCGAAAACATACTTCTAACTGAATATGCTCAAGACTGTTCTAACCAAGATAGGTCAGGACCCAAATATATCATAACACATCTTCAAATGCTGGTGTAGACCATAAAGCACATGGTGTAAGTAAAGGAACAGGCCTTGTCGATTAGATATCCATAAATAACACAAAAAGCCAACTCAAGACACAATGTAGCACCAAAGAGGCCAATGAAAAATGTGTAGATCACATGGGGAAGCTCCATGAATATCCAACAACACTTCTAGAAAATTCTTCATACTTTCATGTCACTAGAAACTACTGCAAACCAAATAGAAACAAAATACTTCATCCCAAAAGTATAGAATGCTCAATCATAAGATATAACATAACAAATAAGCTTTCAAACCACTTCAGGACATGAAATTGGAGTTGAGATACTACACAGATGTTCATAACACATTAACCAAGCCACATGAGAAGATATATCAATGCAGAGAAATGATGGATATTTTTTGGACTAGTCCAAACAACCACCAACAATGCCAACCTTTTGTAATTCAAAGAAATCTCGTAGGAAACACTAGTTACCTGAAAAGATAGGAGTGCATTATCCATAGAATACTGACTTTGAATCCAAAACCACAAGACCATACCTTCAACAATAGAGGAATGCAAAGCATTCTCCCAAGAAGACTTCAAGAAACTTCCTGAACTAGGAACACTTAACTAACTTGTAGAGGCTAGAAATTTATTTCAGCAACACATGCTAAATCAAGAACATCAGGATAGAATAAAATACATAAGTTGTAGACCTTCAACAAAATCTCTCCACTATCAGTAACACTTCTAATCATCATCTTAATATATTATTATGAAATTAACTCTAGTGATAACAACTATATTGAATACTTCTTTGATTATCATCAGACAAGGCATGACATCCAGCTATGAACTTAAAAAATAACACCATATGTCAGTACTCAATACTTCTTTGATTATCACTAGATAATGCATGAAATCCAATCATAAACTTTGGAAACAACACCATACATTAATGTTGTCCCAAACTGAATTTTGTCAACAATGACAATCAATTCCAATAATCTTCCTCACTTCTCCAATGTAGACAACAATGATAACCACAAACAATTCACTACATGTTATCATATCCAACTAAAAACAAGCTCATCAAATACTGTCAAACATATAACAATTTTCATCAAGTGTTGACATCAACAACTTCCATCAATATCAAAAGCATATGACAACCAACAATCAGTGTTGGCATTTGTGAACCTTAATCCTACAAATGCACAAACATAGCAAACAAGCATAATGTTAGATCAAATGCAAGTGAGAATCAAGATTCCACATGAAATCCATTTACACAATTTAGATAGAAATAAAAAATGAAGAACAATGCAATAAACCAAATTAAATCTATCTAAAGTAAGCAAACTCTTGATCCCATGGGGGAGTTGGTGCCAATTGATGTGTCGAAATTGACCCTTTCCCAACTCCTTTGTAAGCTTTGTGATTTGATCCACTTTTTTGGTTGAATTCTTTCATAACCTAGCCAAGAACTTGATAAAACTAGATGAAATGGCTATGCTTGAAGATGGATTTGAGTATAATAAGTTTATTCAAACTGTGGATGATAGAATGAGAGGAAGAGTCTCTCATTTATAGATTCCCAAATTGGAAGAATGAGGGATTTGGATAATGAGGGATAAAAGACCAACCAATGAGAAGAGGCCACTTGTACACATGTGATTGAAGGAGGAATGAACACATTTTGGTCAATGTGCGTGATAAATGCCATTGAATTAAAATTCAAATTTTGAATGTGACATGTGAGAGGGAAAGATAAATGGAGTTAATGTCACTTGGCTCAAGGTCAAGGACATGTAAGAGGCATTGAATGCCTTGTTGGAAGGACCAAGTCCACTTGGCCTTTTTGAATTCAAATGAGAGAATATTCCCTTTTGATGCTTTGTGAGGGAAAATAGAGAATTAAATAAATCAAAGTAATTGATTTATTGTGCAAGTTGCATTCTCTAGAGGATTTTAATAAGAGGGATTAACTTAATCATGGTTTTGATTAATTTAATGAAGAATTAGATGATGTGACAATTTAGAATTAATTTTGTGAATTGATTTAAGTCAAGAATTGAGAGGAAATTGTTTATTAAATAAATGATTTGATTTATTTAACCAAAGAGGAATATGTTAGATTAAATCAAATAAGGTTTAATTTATTTAATTTAATGACAAGACTTTAGAGAATTTAACCAAATAAAATGATTTATTTAATTAAACATAAATGTAAGGTTAATTAAATTAAATCAATTAATTTAATCAAAGGGGGTGATAGACCTGATCAGATGAATAATAATTCATTAGATTCAAAGATAGAATTACGATAAACTGCTGAGAGTGTGATTCTGGAGAAAATGATGTTAGTGATCGGGATCAAGCGTGCCAAGATGAAACTACACATTTTCCATGTCTACAACATCAATGGCAACCACTAGTAACCATCTTACACGATTATCCTCAAGTGTTGACATCAATGACAATAACTACCAATAATCTCCTCCTTTGGCATTGATGGCAATACACCTGCTCACTCTCCCCGTTTGACATAAAGGAAAAAGGGAAACACACACTTTTATATAGATGGAAACAACATATTCTCTAATTTTAGTATAAAGGAGCAAAATTCTTCAATGGAAACAACACAAAACTCCCCCTTTGACCAACAACACTTCTTAATACTTGCATAATATCTACACATCTTCTCCAAACGATCATACCATATCCCCCTAAGAAGCTCATTTTCTCTTTTCTCCCCTTTGATGTACATACACGTATTACTTCTTGAAGTAGCTAAAAGGATCCCCCTATCAACAACAACCATTACTAGCTCCCCCTAAGAGGAAGCCACCATCATTCTAGGCATAAAGATATATCTTGAGTTACCCCCTTGGACAAATGCACCATATATGCATCTTAGTTAGAAAAAGGAGGGGCAATAACCCCTATCTTCTATCAAAGATACTCAAAAGTATAATTTGAAAGTTCCTTTGTGAAGATATATGCAATCTGGTCCTTGGTAGGCACATACTCCATTATGACTTCATGATCTACAACCTTCTCCCTTAGATAATAATATTGAAAAGAAATGTGTTTGGTCCTTGAATGAATTACCAGATTCTTGGAAATATTAATAACACTGGTATTGTCACACAATATAGGAATAGGTTCATCATAAACTACTTTCACTTTCTTCAAGGTCTGCTTCATCCAAAGCACTTGGGTGCAACAAGATGTTGCAAAAAATGCACTTCCACCTGTAATTCTCCTATCATTCACACAATCAACAAAGTCAACATCAATATAGGCACTGAGAGAAAATTTATTGTCCTTTTTATGCCACAAGCCATAATCTAGAGTTCTCTTCAAATATTTGAATATTTTTTTCACAACTTTTTCATGAGATTTCTTAGGATTATCTTGAAATTTGGAAACCAAACATATAACATGTATTACATCAACATAAGACATGTAGAATGCTCATATAGGCTTATACAACTTGATCATACACCAATCTACACAAGTACCCAAAACATTTGTTCTATACAATAGATAGGCATCTAGAACAATTTGTAGCACATTGTCATTTGAATTTTTTTCTTACGGATCTCCAAATTTTTCAATATAATAAAGTATCATGCATTGAGTAATCTTGAACATAACCAAAAGACTCTATGAACAGGACATTATTTCCCTAGGAATGCAGATCATTCCAAAAATCCTTCAACCTTACTTTATTCTACCAGAGCACAAACTAAACATTTGTTACATACTACTGTTACTACAAAATGTGTAAAGATATGACAACCTAGATATAACACCTTCACATCTTGATTAACTCTTCTTCTGAACTACAAGATCAAATCTAGCACTATGGAGGAAAGTAGACCAAAATATATCACGATTCAACCTTAGAATATATAGTGAATGCCTTGGAAAAATTCTAAAACTTGTCTTTCTGAACTTTATCTTTATGTATGGTATGCCAACTTGGAATTATACTAATCAAAACATGTGTACTAACCTCCACACACCTTATCCTTTCATAAAAACTTTCAACAAAGGTTCATCCTAGCACCATAGATCTACACACCATATGTTCCGATCCAATCCTTTTTTCATGCTGAAGACTTCAACATCTGGTCTCATTAGGGGCCAAAAGTTCTATAAATAAAATATTCCCTTGAGATAATGCTCTATCTCATTTTCCTTAGAATCTTGTGCAAAGTGCACAAGTGAAGAATCACCCTTCTTGTCATTTCCTTGCATATGTTCTTCCTTCTAGACCTTTTGAATTCCCTTCCTTTGCTGATTAGACGTTTCATCCTTTCTCTGAACTGGTGGCTTTACAAAACCACTTCTACAACCATGTAACAACCCCAGTGTTATACTTAGTAAAATTCCAAAAATTTCATGCTAAGTGAATATTCTATGATGCCATGACATAAAAATATATATTTTTCTTTCCATAATGTAAAATACATGCATAATTGAGATACCCCTAATTCCAATCTTCCATTGCATTCCATTGTAATTTCACAAATATTCCCATAAAATAGATGTCATATTGATCAAACTCAAGTATATCTTTCATGATTACATCCTTCCATATAAATGGGTATGTGATACATACATAGCTCTTATGAGCTTCATCTGGAAAAAAAACTGGTCCTGATGTTGCCGCATCGATGCATACATTTTGAATGTCCTTGCTCACTGATGCAAACACTACAATTGCCCCCGATACTAGCGCAAACATCTGCAAACCTTGGCTGCCAACATCTTCGTCGAAGCGTCACTCAAGCACTTTTCCACCAACCATGGAATTAAATGCGGTCCCTCGCACATCTACCTCACAGGTAAGATGGCCCTAGCCTTCGACGAAGGGATTGGTTGGGAAACCTCATAACAAATGCCTATCTGAGCTTAGTGTTGTTTCCTACAAACTAGAACCTAATCATACATTAGCTAATCCTACGAGTATGAAAATTCTTGAACTAGAATGCATAAAAGGAACATAGTGAAATGGTAGTGTAAAAAGTGGCAACTTACAGTACTTTGGCCAAAGTATTCTCACTCAATACTTCGAGTGACAGTCCTCACATTCACATACACTACTACGGCTCGATTTGGTTTATGACCATTCTTATACTATTCCTAGGTAATTTCCTCCAGTAGGTAATCTTTAATCCCATAAATAACATACTCCCCTTTTTCCCAAAACACAATGGTATCTCTACCAATCAAGCCTAAGCATTAGTTACCCCTTCAATGGGAATTCCTATTTTAAGTATAACTTATGAGCTTATTTTTGCAAAAAAAATCTATGCACCTCAAAGACAATCTAGTCCCAAGTTTTAACTTTATAATTGAAAGTATAGCTACATAGGCCTCATCATAATCATAGAGTAAATAACTAAATCCACAACCCATAATAAGTGATACTCATTAAGAGTGTAACCTTATCAATGAATGACCTCAATCGAAGAATCATCATAACAATAGATGAATCCATTTGAGAGTATAATCTCCTTAACTAAAAGGGTTTAAGCATTGAGTCTACTCTTGTCAATACTATAACTTTGTATTTAAGAGCACAATGCCACTAATCAAGTAGCAACTCTAACTCACTAGGTTTCAATATACTTCTCAACCTGGGAATAACCCACTAGCTATCTAGTATAATCAAATAAATTTAGCTATGAGAAACCCTTAAGCTACATTTGTTTATTCATATCTAACATATTAATACCTATGAAAAACAATTCCCCTTATTACGAAGTAATTACAAGCACTTCACAAAACAACATAAACAACTTCTATTTTCCCTTCAAAGAAAATGTTATATTTCACGAATGCAAGTAATCACAATAGATCAAATTAAGCACTCTAGAATCAATATTTCATAAACAAAGACAAATAAAGGAAGATGTATCCTCATTCATGTAAACACTTATCTAATTAACTAATTGTTGTACAACTTTCCAAATCAGCAACTAGCTTTGCTTTGACCTCACAAGCAACACATCAATAAACCTCTCTCTCACAAGTTGATAATATAGTTCCCTCAAGATACTCAATCTCTCACACAATACTCAAAATGAACTTGCAAAATAGTGTAGACTAGAAGTGAAGAATATAATATAATAGAATACAAATGGAATGCATCCCAAAAGAGAGCATAAGCCTCTGTATTTATACAACAAGATGGAGACTTCACATCCTACAAAAAGGCATGTAAATTGATAGTAGCATCCATGCTATTTAACTCACTCAATTCAGCTAAAAGGTGGAAAAAAAGCAAAGAGTGTACTCAACATAAGAAGCTGCAGGTCAACCTCTATGGTTGAAAACAAATTAATACTATTTCAATCTGCACATGATCAAATGGTGACAATCGCATTGTTTCCAAAATGGACTTCTACAACATTTAGAACTTCATAAAATGGCACCAAGAAAGTATCCTTCTCGCTATAGTTTTGGCACGACTTTTCTCATTGAACCAGTCAATATTTAAAATGCAACACTTGCATATAGTCGGCTAAGTCTATGATTTGCAAAAAATATGAGTTGCTTTGTCTCATAAATTAGCTTTGACCATTTTCTTACCTTGTTGTTACTTATCCTATTATCATGTATTTCACTTTACAACACTACTGGTATTTAATCCATCAATATATGATAACGCGTCTCAAGTAATTGTTGTTTACTAAGTCAAAAATATTTTACCTCAAAGCATCAACTAAGTCAAATTCTCCAAATCAACTTAACTGTTGTGCATTATATAGCATATATATCGATATTAACTCCTTTCCAATATTTATAATATTCGTCCTTTAACATTATTTATATATGTTATATACAATCGGCCTATGCTTACTTAAGTAAATCAACCTCTAAGCATAACACAAGTTAATCAATCTCCAAGCATATAATCATATTTAAATATATATTCATATACTTACATATACATATATATGTATATCAACACACACACACATATATGTATATGTAAATATATGTAGCTAATTATATAAAAATTCATAGCTACTTATATATAGTAGCTACTCATACGAGTATGGAAATTCCTGAACTAGAATGCATAAAAGGAACACATTGAAACGACAGTGTAAACAATGGAAACTTACACTACTTTGGCCAAAGTATTCTCACTCAGTACTTTGAGTGTCAGTCCTCACATTCACATACACTACTACGACTCAGTTTGGATTATGGTCGTTCTTATACTATGCGTAGGTAATTTTCTCCAATAGGTAATCTTTAACCCTAGAAATAAACTACTCCCCTTTTTCCCAAAACACAATGATATCTCTACTAATCAAGCCTAATCATTAGTTACCCCTTTAATGGACATTCCTATCCTAGGTATAACTTATGAGCTTATCTTTGCATAAACAAGCTATTCACCTCAAAGACAATCTAGTCCCAAATTTTAACTTTATAATCTAGAGTATAGCTACATAAGAATCATTGCAATCATAGATTAAATAACTAACTCCATTCAATAAAACAACCCATAATAAGTGATACTCATTAAGAGTAAAACCTTATCAATGAATGAACTCAATCGAAGAATCATCATAACAATAGATGATTCCATTCGAGAGTATCATCTCCTTAACTAAAAGGGTTTAAGAAATGAGTCTACTCTTTCCAATACTATAGATTTGTATTTAAGAATGCAATGCCACTAATCAAGTAGCAACTCTAACTAACTAGGTTTCAATATACTTCTCAACCCGAGAGTAACCCACTAGCTATCTAGTATAATAAAATAACTTTAGCTATGAGAAACCCTTAAGCTACCTTTTTTATTCATATCTAACATATTAATACCTATGAAAAACAATTCCCCTTATTACAAAGTAATTACAAGCACTTCACAAAACAACATAAAAAACTTCTATTTTCCCTTCAAATCAAATGCTATATTTCCCTAATGCAAGTAATCACAATAGATCAAATTAAGCACTCTAGAATCAATATTTCATAAACAAAGACAAATAAAGGAAGATGTATCCTCATGCTTGTAAATTCTTATCCAATTAATTGATTGTTGCATAGCTTTCCAAATTAGCAACTAGCTTTGCTTTGACCTCATAGGCAATGCCTCAATAAACCTCTCTCTCAAAATTTGATAATATATTTCCCTCAAGATACTCAATCTCTCACACAATACTCAGAATGAACTTGTAGAATAATGCAGACTAGAAGTGGAGAATAGAATATAATAGAATACAAATGGAATGCATCCCAAAAGAGAGCATAATCCTCTCTATTTATGCAACAAGATGGAGACTTCACAACCTACAAAAAAGGCATGTAAATTGACAACAACATCCATGCTATTCGACTCACTCAACTCAGCTAAAAGGTGGTGAACAAGCAAAAAGTGTACTCAACATAAGAAGCTGTAGGTCAACCTCTATGGTTGATAACAAATTAAGACTATTTCAATCTGCACATGATCAAATAGTGATAGTTGCATTGTTTCCAAAATGGATTTCTACAACATTTAGAACTTCATAAAATGGTGCCAAGCAAGCAACCTTCTCCCTATAGTTTTGACATGACTTTTCTCATTGAATCAGTCAATATTTAAAATGCAACACTTGCATATAGTCAGTTAAGTCTATGATCTGCAAAAATGATGAGTCGCTTGTCTCATAAATTAGCTTTGACCATTTTCTTACCTTGATGTTATTTATCCTATTATCATGTGTTTCACTTTACAACGCTACTAGTATTTAATCCATCGATATATGATAAGACGTCTCAAGTAATTTTTGTTTACTAAGTCAAAGATGTTTTACCTCAAAGAATCAACTAAGTCAAATTCTCCATATCAACTTAAATATTGTGTATTGCATAGCATATATATCGATCTTAACCCCTTGCCAATATGTATAATATTCATCTTTTAACATGCTTTGTATATGTTATATACAATCGGCCTATGCTTACTTAAATAAATCGACCTCTAAGCATAACACAAGTTAATTGATCTCCAAGCATATAGTCATATTTAAATATATATTCATATACTTACATATACATATATATGTATATCAACACACACACACACACACACACACACACACACACACACACATATATATATATGTATGTATATGTATATATATGTTATGCCAATAAAGTATGTATACATTTGATATAAAAATGAATATAAACAAGTTAACATTCACATAGTAATAATACTTGCATCCATTGTGTACATATATATTCCTCTATGTACATATATATGTATGTGTACATATATCGATACATTCGTATGGGCATGTCTATTTGCAAAACATACATGTGTATTGATACAAGTATACATATGGACACAAGTATATATCATATATATATACACATTTGATTGCAAACCAAACATACACACAATTAATATTGTATTGATAGGTTCCTACGTGTGATATATTTATACATATACATATTCATACATGCCATGTGTGTTCAACTCATCAATACAAACATAGTAATACAAGGAAGAACTCACAAGCTCAAAAAGATAAACATCACCTAATAATGGACTCAATAGTAATCAAGACCCTTACTAATGCAAACACACCAAACTAAGGATGACTTACCTATTCCCAACATAATAACTCGACTCAATCATTCTACTATGAGTGTGTGTAAGCTTAGATAGGTTACATTACTAGTTACTCGACCAAGATCTTCTCTTGAGTGATACTTCCCCTCCACTTGCAGGAATGAACATATACCTGCATCAACTAACACATGCCCATGGTAGTCAACTGTTCAACAAAATATTCATTACACAATACATCTTCATAGTTAAAATACATAATTCAATAACCATTCATTTCACATTTATTCATTTCTTCACATATCATTAAATGAGATAAAATTCATTCATAATTCAATGATAACAAAGTGCAAGCACAATTTATTCACCTTCAAAATTAAAATTACATTCATATTTACCCTACATAGTAATAGTAAATATTAAATACACAATTGTGGTGTAACAAACCATTTGCCTTATATCCCATCTTATTGCATTTTTAGCGCACAATGTTGTGCTCTAGAACAAAGTTTTGCCTCTTCATATTAGATCTACACTCGGTAGCTTTATGACCAAAATTGTTGCAAGCATAAAAATATCCATGAAGTGCAATAGCATTATTTATTTTAGGCACAAAGGATATTCTACTCACGTTATCATTCCTTCCTTGTCTAGTTCTACAATCAACAACTTTATGTCCAAATTTATTGCAAGAAAAATAGTAATCTTGAAAAGATTGATTAAACTTGGTAGGAGAGTGCAACCTTGCAGGTGGAGGACTTCTAAAACCTTTTTGTTTCTAGTTAGGGATGAACCCATCTTCTTTCTTTCCATATTGATCAATATTTGCATCTTTGGAGGTATTCTTCTTAGAATCTTCAGTGTAGACTTTCTTTTCTCAAACATTGTATCTTATTTGGAGATATCCAAACTAGACTTTTCTCCTTTGTTAATATCTTCTTTTCCTTTTTCCAATTCATTTATCAGAGTGACAACCTCCTTCTCAAGCTTTAATCATTCAACAAATTTTCTATTGAACTTATCTTACAAATCAGAGATCACACCTTTTTCCACTTTTAGTTTGATTTCACACTCTTTACCTCCCTCTAATTTACCTTTCATCTTGTCAGTTTATTTATTTGATTTCTCAAGCAAGCTTTAATATTTCTGATTTAGTGTCCTTGCTTCATTTAGGTCTTCCAGAGCAGACCAAAGTTTTCCTTCAAAACCTATTTCCCAATCATCTAAATTGAAGTTCCAACCTTTAGGTTCCATATACTCTAGATCCAGATTAGAAGAAAACATATCTTCATCACTCAAGGAGCTAGAATCATTACAATTTTCAACATTACTCTTTCTATCATTAGCATTAAAGGTCACAAAGAGAGTTTCATCATTTGATTCATTCTCCTCATCTTCTGAGGAACCATTGATTTCCTTGGAATAGAGACCCTTTTTAACCTTATTTATTTTGTTACTATCATATGATTCTTTATAAGGAAATTTAGATGCAAAATGACCAATCCTTCCACAATTGAAAAATTTTAAAGGTAAATTACCTTTGTACTTTCTAGTTCCTTTCTTCAATCTTCTCACAAAGTTCGCTTGAACTTCATCATAGTAACCATTTTGATCAACATCATCATCTCCAATCTTTATGTTAGCTTGGAATGCAAGATTCTTCTTCGAAACATCTTGATCAAACCCTCTCATTTCAAAGGAAGCAATGGGACCAAAAAATTCATCAACTGAGTACTGATCCAAGTCCTTGGACTCTTCAATGGAAGATACTTTAAGACTATAATATTTTGGGAGAGACCTCAAAACATTCTTCATAATTTCATTCTCTTTTTCTTCTCCACCAAGGTCAGTGATGCCAAAAAAATTTCATGCACCCTTTGTCATACTTAGAGTATCAAATCTGATTTTAAAGATCTACATATTAGCTTTATTCAATTTTGTATCACCTTCTTATATGATGCTAATATTTCCCTAGAAATCCTTAACAAAATTGCAGTTCATCACTTTCAAAAACTCAGAATCAACCAATCTACAAAAGAGGTATTCTTGGCTTTGGTATTGCATTCATATAATATGATTTCAGCTAGATCTATTGGAGGAGTGGTAGGAGCAATATATCCATCCTTGAATAATTTCCAAACACCAAACCCTAAGGAGTTTAGGTGTCCTTCAATTCTCAATTTCTTGAAAGCATATAATTAGTCCCATCAAACCTAGGACCCTTGTATGGACCATCACGTGTCTTCTCGAATCTTTGGTTCAAGTGGCCAAGATTTATTTAGAGGAACTTGGATCTGATACCAATTGTTGAGAAAACTTAGAGACTGAGAGGGGGGGGGGTAAATCAGTCTACTCAAAAACTTAAGCCCTTCCTGAACTTGAACTTTTCAACACTTAACCAAATAAAAACCCTTAAGAAGAATAGTAGCAGAGAAGGATATAGAAGTATAAATATTCAATAACTTCAACAATCAATAATATAACAATTATAACACTCATCAAATCAACAAAAATGATAAAAGAGACAAGATCACTCATCCAAAAGATGACACTAGATTTACGTGGAAAACCCAATTAGGGAAAAACTATGATGAGAGTTAACTCACATTATAAAGGCTCGCTGCCAAAAAGGACATGCAAACCAAGGCACAATACCTCAACACAAGATACAAATGACTTGTTAAATTGAAGCTAGCACAAATTCAGGGGTAAGAAACAAGAACCTTATGAGATTCACTATCTTAGAGAAAGATACAAATATTTAGAGAAAGATTACAATATTTGTCAGCATAACACTCTATTGACTAAGGCATTCAAGCACATCTGATCATTCATCTTCACACTGTAGCACTAACTCTATTGGATATTCAATGTATTCCATATTCACACATCTTCACACTTTTTCAGACTTTCATACTTGCATTCAAAATGTTCTTGCGTATATATATCCACTGTAAGACCTTAAAACATCAATTAGGTCAACCAAGAAATAATACAAACAATGAATTCACCAAGTTAGCCATAACAAAAAACTGTGTTCATATCCCAAGCATAGACAGGACCAAACAAAATCTTATTACATCTTCCAATGTGATCCAAAATAATTCACATGCTAGTGCACATCAACCTAAGTCGACATCAAGGAAATGTGTAGATAAAAAATGAAGCACAAAATCAGTCAGCCCAAAAAGATACTTCTAACTAAATTTTCTTAAAGTGGTTATAACCAAGATAGGTCAGCACCCAAATATATCATAACACATCTTCAAATGTTGGCGTAGACTTCCAAGAACGCAACACAAGCAAAGGAACAAGTCTTGTTTTCCAGACATCCACAAATAACATAGAAAGCTAACTCAAGACACTCTGCAGGACCAAAGAGGTCAATCAACAATGTGTGAATCACATAGGGATGTTTCATGAACATACAACAATAATTCTAGAAACTTCTTCATACTATCATGCCACTAGCAACCACCACAAGCCAAATAGGAATATAATACTTCATCCCAGAAACATAGAATAATCATTCATGAGATATAACATTAGAAAATCAACTTATGGACCACTTCAGCACATGAAATTAAAACTAAGATATTGCACAGATATTGAGAACACATTCAACAAGTCGTAGGAGTAGAGATACCAAAGCAGAGAAATGCGTAGAATTTTTCAAACCAGTCCAGACAACCAAAAACACTGCCAACGTTTTGTAATTTATAGAAATCTCCTCGGTAACATTGGTGACCTAAAAATATAGGAGTGCAACATCCACAAAATATTGAATTTAAATCCAAAACCGCAAGACCATACATTCAATAGTGGAGGAATGTAGATCATTCTACCAAGTAGACTTCAATAAAATTCTTGAACCATGAAGACTTAACCAACTTGCGAAGGCCATAAATTCCTTTCAAAAACACATGCTACATCAAGAAAATTAGGAGAGAACATAAGACATACTGTAGAACTTCATCAACATCTCTCCACTATCAGCAATAATTCTAATCCTCATCTTAATATATCATTATGAAATCAACTCTATTGATAGAAACTATACTTAATACTTCTTTGATTATCATTAGACAAGGCATGAAATCTGACCATGAACTTTAAAAACAACACCATATGTCAATAATCAATACTTCTTTGATTATCATCAAACAAGGCATGACATCCAACCATGATGTTTGACAAAAAAACCAAACATCAATGTTGGCCCAAACTGAATGTTTTCAACAATGAAAATCAATGCCAACAATATTCTCAAGTGCAAAAAATAATGATAACCACAAATAATTCATCAAATTTTTTCATCAACCACTGACAAAAGGCTCATCAACCACTACGAAACATATAACAGTCTTCATCAACTGTCGACATCAACAACTTCCATCAATATCACAAACATATGACAACCAAGAATAAGTGTTGACATCAATAACAACCATAGATAACTATCTTACACAATTCTCCTGAAGTGTTGACATCAATGACAATAACTACCAACAATATTCCCCTTTGGAATTGATGGAAACAAACCTACTCATTGCCCCCGTTTGACATCAAGGACAAAGGGCAACACACATTTGCATATAGAGAGCGACAACATATTCCCTGACTTCAGGACAAAGGAACAAATATCTTTAATGAAAACAACAACGCAAAACTCCTCCTTTGACAAACAAAACTTTCTCTCAATACTTTCACAATATTGGCACATCTTCAAAGAATCATACCAGCTCCCCCTAAGAAGCACTTATCTCTTCTCCCCCTTTGATGTACATGCATTCCTTCTTGAAGTAGCTAATAGGCTCCCCCTATCAGCAACAACCATTACCAGCTCCCCTTGAGAGCAAGCCACCATCAGTCCAAGCATAAAGATGTATCTTGAGTTGCTACCTTAGATGGATGCACCATATATGCATCTTAGTTAGAACAAGGAGGGGCAATAACCCCTTGATTTTGTTGGAGATACTCAAAATCATCCTTTGAAACTACCTTTGTGAAGATATCTACAATCTAGTCCTTGGTAGGCACATACTCCATTTTGACTTCATGCTTTGCAACCTTCTCCTTTAGAAAATGATACTAGATAGAAATGTGTTTTGTCCTTGAAAGAATTGCTGAATTCTTGGAAATATTAATAGCACTCATGTTGTCACACAATATATAGGAATAGGTTCATCATAAACCACTTTCACACCCTTCAAGGTTTGCTTCATCTAAAGCACTTGGGTGCAACAATATATTCAACCTCTATTGTGGATAAGGTCACTGAGTCCCACTTTTTATTGAACCAAGAGACCAATCTATCTCCTAAAAATAATGAACTTCCAATTGTACTTCTCTGGTCATCCACACAACTATCCTGGTCAATATCAATATAGGAACTGGGAGAAATTTTATTGTCCTTTTTATACCATAGGCCATAATATGGAGTTCCCTTCAAATATCTAAATATTCTTTTCACAACTTTTTAATGAGATTTCTTAGGATTAGCTTGAAATATGGCAACAAAGCATACATAATGTATTATATCAACCCTGAGACATACAAATTGTCCACATCGAGTTATATACTTGATCATACACCAATATGCACAAATACCCAAACATTCATTCTATACAATAGATAGGCATCCAAAACTATTTGTAGCACACTAACATTTGAAAATTATGCTTTTGGACCTCAAAATTTATTGATATAATAAAGTAGCATGCATTGAATAATCCTAAACATGTCCACAAGACTGTATGGACAAGACATTGTTTCTTGAGGAATGCAAGGCATTCTAGCAAGCCTTCAACCTTTATTTTTCCAAAGCAAAAACAAAACATCTATTACATACTAATTTTACTATAGAAGGTGTTAGGATATGAAAACGTAGATATAACACCTTCACATCTTGATTAACTCATATTTTGAATTGCAAGATCAAATATTGCACTATGGAGGAAAGCAAACCAAAATATATCATGATTTAGCCTTAGAATATATATAGTGAATACCTTGGCAAAATTTTGAAACTTGTATTTCAAAATCTTATCTTTAAGTGTGGTACACCAACTTGGAATGATACTAATCAAAAAATGTGTACCAACCTCCACACATCTTCTTCTCACACCGAAACCTTCAACAAAGGTTCATCCTAGCACCACAAATCTACACACCATCTATACTTATCTAATTCTTTTTTCATGTGAAAGTATTCAACATCTAGTCTCATTAGGGGGCTAAATGTTTTGCAAATAAAATCCCCCCTAAGATAATGCTCTATCTCAATTTATCTTAGAATCTTGTGTAGAGTGCACAAGTGAAGAATCACCCTTCCCATTTCCTTGCATATGTTCTTCCTTCTAGGACTTTTCATTTCCCTTCCTTTGTTGATTATAGGTTTCATCCTTTCTCTAAACTGGTGGCTTTAAAAAACCACTTCTACAACCATTTGCCTTATGTCCCATCTTATTGCATTTGTAGCACACAATGTTGTGCTTTGGAATAAAGTTGTTCCTCTTCATCTTGGATTTGCACTCGGTAGCTTTATGACCAAAATAGTTGCAAGAAAAATAGCAATATCTATGAAATGAAATAACATTATTTCTTTGAGGCACAAAGGGTCTTCTACTCATGTTATCATTCCTTCCTTGTCTAGTTCTACAATCAACAACATTATGTCCAAATTTATTGCAAGAAAAATAGTAACTTTGAAAAGATTGATTGAACCTGGTAAGAGTGTGCAAAATTTCAGGTGGAGGAATTATGAAACCTTTTTGTTTTTGGATAGGGATGAACCCATCTTCTTTCTTGCCATCATGATCAGTCTTTGCATCTCTAGGGGCATTCTTCTTAGAATATTCAGTGCAAAATTTCTTCTCCTTTGTCTCATACTTTCCATCTGATTTGGAGTTGTCTAAACCATACTTTTCTCCTTTTTTAATCTATTCTAAATTTATTTTTCCAATTCATTTCTTAGAGTGACAACCTCCTTCTCAAACTTTAAGCATTCAACAACTTTTCTATTGAACTTATCCTTGAAATCAGAGATCATACCTTCTGCCACTCTAGTTTAATTTCACACTCTTTACCTCCCTCTAATTTAAATTGTAGATTGTTAGTTTCTTCCTTTGTTTTTTCAAGAAAGCTCTCATATTTTTTATTTTGTTCCCTCACTTCATTTAGGTCTTCTAGAGCAGACTGGAGTTTTCCTTCAAAATTTGTTTCCCAATCATCTGAATTGAAGTCCCAATCTTTAGGTTCCATAGAGTTTAAATTTTGGTTAGAAGAAAGCATATCTTCATCACTCAAGGAGTCAGACTCCTTACATTTTTCAACATTTCTCTTTCTATTATTAACATTAAAGGCCATAAAGAGAGTTTCATCATTTGAGTCATTCTCCTCATCTTCTAAGGATTCATTGCTTTCCTGGGAATAGAGAGCCTTTTTAACCTTATCTCTTTTTTTACTATAATCTAATCCTTTATAAGGACATTTAGATGAAAAATGATCAATCCTTCCAAAATTGAAACATTTGAAAGGTAACTTATAGGTAAGTGCACCAATCTGTGACACAAATTTGGCTCTTAAGATGCCACTTTTTTTTTAAATCAACAAAATCTGATTTGCACGAGAAAATGAAGATAGTTACACTCAAAATTTCAAGATGCGGCAAGAAAAAAAGTTGAAGTGCTCCGAGTCTAGTTTCTAAGCTTCTATTTTTTTTTGAAATTAATTAAGATTAAGGGTTTCAAAAAGGGGGGGCCCAAAACAAGTCCTGTTTAAAAATAAATAAAATAGCATAGAGGGCTCCCCCCTTTTTGGTTAACTTTTTTTTTAGAATTTCAAAATCGCCAACAATGAGAAATTAGCTAACACCATGTAGTTTATCCTCCTTCTTTTAAATATATTTTTTAATGAATATATAATATTTTATGAATTTTCAAAGTGGACACATCCTGAAAAGCTGAAATTTGAGCGTGCTCCCCCCCAATTTTTTTGCAAACTAATCGAAAATTGATTTTTTTTTCATCATGTGTAGAATGGAGTCTAGTTTCAAAAAATGTAATTTGTTTCATGTTCCGATGAGCGTGTAAAAATCTATCCTAAACCTAGCACATGTTGGTTTTCGACCAAAAACGAAGGCATTTACAATAGAAGCCATGGATCAAAACCTTAACTAAATCAAAATGAAAAAATAATTATATATTTAGATAGCTAAGAGAGAGGTTAACACTATCACAGTTTTTTTATAAAATTGCATTGAAAGATGTGCAAATGAGATAGGGAGAACAAGCGAAAATATGAGAAAATTTGGGAAATCTTGTTAATTAACACGTCCAAAGGAGGCCATTTGGCGAGTGCCAAATGGCCTGCTTTGCATAGAACTAGCATTTCCCCTCTTTGGTGAACAAGTTTGATAATGCTTAGAGTGCACAATTTATGATTGTAGATGCATAGTCAAGGTTTTACCTTTCATACCTTCTCTAACTCGTTACCGTACCTGGATAACTCTTTATCCCTCTGAAGTCTCTATCTCTTAGGTCTCACTCCCTCCCACGTGACCTAGACTACTCTCTCAGTCCAATCCCCTCTCTCAGGTCTCTTTCCCTCCCACATAGGTACCTAAATAAATCTATCTCACTCCAAGCCCCTTTCTCACAACTCCCTCTCTCTCTCTCCCTCTTTGGTATTTTTATCTCTCTCACTCCATCTCCCTCTCTTAAGTTGTTATCTTTCTCTCTTTGTCTCTCTCTCTCAAGTCTCTCCCTCCTACCCCTTCTCTCTCTCTTAGGTTTGTCACTCACTCACTCCCTCTATCTATCTCCCATTCCCTCTCTCTCACTCACTCTATCTCTCACTTTCTCTCAGGTATCTCCATCCCCCCCTCTCTCTCTCCCACTCCCTCTCTCTCAGGTCTCTCCCTCCAACCCCCTCTCCCTTTCTCTCTCTCTCAAGTATCTTTGTCCTACCCCCTCTCCCTCTCTCTCTTTGTCTTCAGTCTCCCCCTCCTACCCCCTCTTCCTCTCACAGTCACTCCCTCTATCTCTCTTCCACTCTTCCCTATCTCACTCCCTCTATCTATCTCTGTCTATCTCTCCATCTCTCTCAAGTATCTCCCTCCCACCACCTCTCCCTCTCTCTCTCAAGTCCCTCTCTCTCTCATGCCCTCTCTCTCTCTCTCCCAATATCTCTCCCTCTCTCTCTCTCAAGTCTCTCCCTCCCACCCACTCTCCCTCCCTATTTGTCTCTCAAGTCTCTCCCTTCTATCCCCTCTCCCTCTTTCAAGCCTCTCTTTGTCTCTCTCACTCACTCCCTCTATCTCTCTCCCACATCCTCTC